>RBNI01001354.1:0-22871 GCA_003990745.1 Jimgerdemannia flammicorona | reverse complement strand
ACTTCTATTGGCCCCGAATGGCAGATCAACTCAAGACCTACATCACTTCCTGTGATGCCTGCCAATGGAACAAGTCCTCAACACTAGCAAAACCTGGTCTACTCCACCCTATCCCAGTACCATCCACCAATTGGGAACAAGTCTCCATGGACTTCATTGTACAACTACCCCAAACCAAGAATGGGAAAGACGCAATTGTTGTCTTTGTGGACTATCTCAGCAAACAAGCTCACTTTGTACCAACCACCACTACTGCAACAGCACCAGACATAGCTACACTCTTGTTTGACAATATCTTCCACTATCATGGTCTCCCTAAGATCATTGTTAGTGACCGAGATCCAAAATTCACCAGCCATTTTTGGAAAGCCCTCCATACACACCTTGGAATGAAACTTGCACTATCTACAGCCTTTTACCCTGAAACTGATGGCCTAACTGAAAGAATGAACCGAACTCTGGAATAAATACTAAGAAACTATGTTTCCTACAGACAAGATGATTGGCATGAACACCTCACCGCAGTCGAGTTTGCCTATAACAACAGCAAGCAATCCTCTCTTGGAATGACCCCATTCTTTGCCAACACTGGACAAAACCCAAACACTCCTCTGACACTCATCCGAACCACTGAAGAACCCTCTACAGTTGAAGCTGTCGAAGAATTCTTACTCCAAATGCGTAATCTAAGCCAGATCGCAATTGAGAACTTATCACGAGCTCAAGAACAACAGTCACAGTATGTTAACCAACACTGCCGAGAAGAAACCTTCAATATTGGAGAAAAAGTTCTACTAGACATCCGAGGATACCGAGTTGATAACCTCAAGCACAGACCATCTACAAAGCTGAACAGCAAGTTCATTGGACCATTTGAAGTCATTTCACAAATCTCTCCGACCTTCTACAAATTGGCACTACCAGACACTATTAAGATTCACCCAGTCTTCAATGTCCAATGTCTCAAGTGATACAATGACAATGATGATGAACTATTCCCGAACCGAACTACAGAACCACCTGCACCTGCCATTATTAATGACCAGGAAGAATATGAAGTTGAACGAATCCTCAACAAACGTGGCTACAAGAATCACCCCGAGTATCTCATTAAATGGAAAGGTTATCCGATCCATGATGCAACATAGAACCCAAGACCAATCTCCAGAACGCTACTGACTTAGTTCAGGAATATGATTCCTTGAACAACTGAAATCCGAATACTCCAACACCTATCAGTACACAACATATACTACTCCCTCAAACACTATAATTATCATGAACCTAATTAAGAACTCAGCAAGACAGAACAAAATTAGAAGGCCCCGACGAGGATGTCGAAAGCTAAGAAGGGGAGAGTTGTAAGTGCACAACCTCCAAGCCACAGAAATCACACGCGATCTCTGAACAAATCTAGAAATCACCTGCAAGATCACGAAGCTGAGTCAAACAGAAGTCACAGCGCACAAAGCTGAGTCAATACCAAGTCACAGAACACAAGATTCACTCAAATGGGATCTTACCAATCCAGAACAAATGCATATATACCCAGCCCCGAGATACATCGAAACAAAGAACCAAAACAATAACAACCACAACTTCCAAATACACAAACATGACTACCGAGATCTACAACCGCATCCGTGCTGACATTTGGAACGCCATTGTCAACCGAGCCACACCCCCTCTGCCCCTCATGAATATCTACAGCCAAGCACCTCTCTACTTCGTGGAAGTCTGATGGAATGCCCTGAACATGCTTAACGAGGCCCACTGGATTGGACAAATCTCAAGCTACTACCAGATCGGCCGCCTCCTGGAAGACATGATTGAACACCGCCATGATACAGACATTACCCAGATGTCTCAACACCAGAAACTCATCACCTGCAAACACCGAGAACTCTTCTACGAATACAGCACCTTTATTCCCCGCCTCCAAGTTACTACCAGCAAAATGGTTGCTACTCTGTCCTATGGCCAAATCAACGACATGATACAAGAACTCAACCACAAGTACCTTGAGTACGTTGAAACTACAGACAGAACCTTCCCGCACCCCGATGACCACATCCTGCAAATGCCCCAAGTTGGATATGCTATGAAGGACATCTATGATATAATCAACTTCAACAAGGACAAAGCAGAAGACAATGATCCTTCCGACCCGACATGACCTCAAGCCAAGGATCTCTTCCAACTCTGATCACACCGCCCACTCTGCCGATGAACTTACAACAGTTCATAACCACATACGAGACTTATTGGGACAACAACCACTGGCACGAATACCAACCTGCATTCACCCCCGATTACTTCAACTACAATGAAGAGACCAGAGAACACAATCTGTACCTTCAGACAACCCTCGAGAGTGAACCAACCACTCTACCACCCGAGTATGAATGACATGAACCACAGCCACCAGCATACTACAACCCTGCAACTCATAGTGCTATAACCTATAGAAGGTATGCAGATAGTGAATCTGATGAAAGCGAAAACGATGCACCACTTCTTCATCCACCAACACCTTATCCAGCATATGAGACAGACGATGCTATCCTATGGGATGGAGATGAAGTTCCAATGTATTATTATCTCAGTGAACAAGGAGAAGTAATCTGTGAACCACTCTTCCTAGATGACTACTTCTTCAGAGATGATGCAATCGATGATGATGTCATCGAAGACTATCCAGACAGTGCCTAAACCATAAATAGCCTAGCAGTCATAGTATAGTATAGTATAGTTAGATTAGCCTTGTACAACATGACTGTGAACTGACTCAGCAGTCAGACGATCTCTTGACATGTCAGATCACACTTGTACTACGTGACTGCATTCCGACTCAGCAAAGCACTTAGTGCTACACCCATATTTAGCATAGTCCAGATAGCCCCTCACTAGTATAAATACCCCCTCCCCCGGACCTCAGAATCTCAGACTGGAACACACAAGAACATTCCTGAATACTTCCCCAATATTCCCCACACAACTACTCCTTGTATAGCAATATCATGAATAGAGAATAAATCTATTTAAATACCCCACAAACCACTCTTAAGTAAACCTGCCCCTGTTAGGTCCTACTCCTAACTCTATCACGAAATTTCCTAATTGGGTACTGTCTGCAGCAATACACCAATTCAACTAAGCTGGCCTTAGTTTCTTGAACTTCCTGAAATACAGAAAATCCTGAACATCCAGAACTAGTCCAAAAAAGGACTTCAGTTGAGACATCAACCCAATCTTGAAATCAATAAGCGTAGAGGACATACTCCATATGAAATTGATCTTGACCATAAGAAAACAGTCTTCCAGAATATCCAGAACTTCCAGAAAAACCTTCCAGAACTACGTAACGGTTACCCTAAAAAGCAACCCTCTTACAGGATAACTACCTCCCAACTGCCCTCTCTGTCCTATGAGACATATGGTCATAGAGCACACACTTTACCCCAAGAGAACCTCTCTTTGGAGAAGAAGATTCTGATGGAATCTCAGTCACAAATCTAGATCTAACTTGGAGACAGGTCAATGCAGAAATCTGGAGACTACATCAAATCAGGAAGAAGGCTGAAGATTACATCGTCAAGTCATAAGTACTGATAAGGAAAAATGCAGAAAAGAATTATAAGACCCTAGAACCCATCCAAATTAGAGAAAAAGTCCTACTGTATTGAAATATAGTAGAAGCCTCATGATCATGAAAACTGGAGCCCAAATAGAAAGAACCCTTCTATGTACAAGATATCAAGGGAACTACTTTCTGGCTTAGAAAAATCTCAGGGACTATACTGCCAACCACAGTACATAGGAACAGACTCAAGAAGTACCATGAACCTATATAAGAGAAGCAAAACATGATGACTGCCTGTGAGGTTCTAGTTTGCAAATCATAACAGCATGTCCCATGACCAGCAGGCTATCTGTCTGGACCATTCTCTAAGAGATACAACATCAGTAACTACTCATCTGTGAGACTTTCGAAGCCAGAGGAGTTCAAACCATCAACTGATTGGTCAAGATCAGAATCAGGCCCTTGCTCTATATAAAGGGAGTGACCCTTCACCATCATGCCCAAATACAAAGGGAAGATACCAGCCCATAAACACCACTTTTCAACCTCTTGCCAGAGGTTATGGGATCAGTAAATTTTTCAAGATAAGACCAATGAATAAAGATGCTCAAGAAGATCCTTATTTAGGAGAAAGATGTAATGGTGACCCCAGAATGATGACATCAGCACAGGAGACAGCCTTTTCTTGCAAGCCACCAGATCAGAGCACAAGATTATATGGCATACAAGATGAGCAATGATGACTAACTATAAGTTATTGTGATCACAGTACAAGCATCTTGAGGAATATAAAAGAAGAATCAAGGAACTATAGTAGTAGTAACCAACAAGACCCATCAATCCCAAAATATATAGCTCAAAGACTTACCACAAATGAAATGCCTGCTGCTCATCAAACCTCAAGGTCAAGAAACTACCAAGGCATCTTGGTTGAAGAAAGAATATTCCAAGACATCAGAAGAGCCATGAGGACCCACTCAAGAAGGACTCCTAGTATTAACCTAGATACTAGTGACCCTTATCATTATATCCTCTACTGATATGAAATGGAAACAAGGATCACCATTGCTACTGAATGCCTCCAAATGTGGCAGGAGTATGAAATAGGAAACCTCCTCTGCCAGGAGTTTCCACAGGCCAGCACTCAAGAGCTACAAGATGCCACTCTCATGGATATACACAAAACAAGGATAGCTAAGAAGATCTATTAGATCTTCAGGCATACACCATGGTCAATCTCCAACTTGGAGTATGTTAGAGTCTCAGACTTTAGAGACCTGTCAGCCCACTATATCAATGCACTAGAAGCCAGAGTGACTACAGAAGCCCAGTCCACTATCACCCTTAACAGTAATGAAGTAGAAGACTTCTGGCACTCTATCCTTCAGGACAACCCAGACCAATTCCTATAAGGATTGATCTCAGTATTCCAAGGCCCAAGTATCCAGGTTAGACCTCCCCAAGACCTCACATTTATTCTCTATTTTGTGAAAGAGAACCTCATAGACTGGAGAGCCCCAGATCTCCTTGTTCCCACTACTGCCACCACTGAATGTGATGATGTCATCAGCAATGACATCATCTCACACAACATATATAAAGCACATGAAGTATATGAAATGTGTGACCTATGCAATGATAACAAATTCATGGACCTCATCTCCTTTGAAGATATCCTGACCTCTGATGAGGATGAAGCCCCTATAGTCTTGAACATTCTGCTCTAAAGTCCTTTGGTTATACTGAATAATGCCAGTACTGGCATTCTGAAGTAATATCAAATAATGCCAGCACTGGCATTCTGAGATAATACTGAATTATACCAGTATTCTGAACCTATACAATCATCAGTGCCAATCCTGGAACTTAGCAGTTTTTCCTGTCCTGGTATTCTATTTTAGTTATTAGAATTTATATTTAGCTTTATATCTTAGCAACCATTGAATTATATTTTGTATAAATACCCCTCTTATTTCCTCTGAAATAAAGTTAGTTCTGGTTCACTTACACACAATCTCTTGCAAGCAATCTAAGAGATAATAAGATAGTTAAAGATAAGAAGTTTGAGGACTATAAGACCTTGGGAAGGCACTTCAATAAGAACTTGCTTATAATAAACTCAAGTTAGTCTAAGAGATATACCTTAAAGAGAATCTGGCATATTTGAAGGACTTAGCGACCACTATATGACACTATATAGATCCTACTAAAATGTATAAAATTAGTATATTTTCCATCTCAAAGAGTCTCAAGAATATATACTAGTTCCTAGGAATTATAGGGTATTATTACTATTTCATATCTAGTACTTACAACAAATTGAATTGATTCAATTCAATTAAATCAAAGTCCAATTTGATTCAAGATTTGATTTGAACCCTATTTTTCAAAATATAATAATATGATGAAAATATGTCCAAATTTAATGATCTTTAGCTTTTTAGATTCCTCTATATAAGTAGAATCTAACAAGCTAAAGATCATTAATTTCAAATATGTTTTCATCAAGTTATTATATTTTGAAAAATAGTGTTTAAATCAGACCCTTAATTTGATTCAAATTTGATTTAATTTGAACTTGATTTGAATTGAAAAAACTCCAATTTGATTCAATTTGAATGACCCTCAATTCAATTTAATTTAAATTAATTTGATTTATTTAGAAGCACTATTTATGCCTAACTTTATAGTAGTGGTACAGTCTCTTATAAGACTAACCTCCAAGATATATACCTTCAAGTAGTCAGGGGATATATAGTGAGTATTCAAGGAATTGTAGAATCATCTGATCCAGACACCTATTCTGATATATCCATATAATAGAGCCTCCTCTATCTTGCAAACAGATACTTCAGACTATATAATTGACTATATACTTATATAGATAGAGATTGATGACCTTGAGCATCTTATTACTTATATAAACCAAACTCTAACCAGTGTAAAGCAGAAGTATACAATAATGAAAAAGGAAGAATTAACAGTTATTTGGAATATAGATCAGTTCTACTATTATTTGGACACTGGCCAGTCTTTATTAAATAGACTAATCATATAGCACTCAAGTCTATTCTCACCACTAAGAAATTTAAGAGATATATAGCTTAGTGGATAGTCAAGCTAATGGCTTACCAATATACTGTCAAACTCTACTCAGGCTGAGTGCACTTAAATACTAATATACTATCCTAACTAATAGAACTAGAAGAGCTAGTAGAGATCTATATAGTAAAGAAAAAGGTAGAACACATAAGTACTAAATAGACCCAGATATATGATGAGGTCTTCACTAAAATAACTAGCTCTTCACCCAGCTTACTTCTCACTACTCTAATTTGGAAAAAAAAAAATAAGAGAAATGGTCTAGAAGCTTAAGCTAGATCAGCAGACTCTCTACTACTATATTAAAGATAAGTGTATTTTATCTCATTCCAATCAGATATCTTCTCTGATAGACTAATTTATAGAATAGTACATTTTAAGCTTAAGAATATCTTATGAATAGTATAATGTGAATATCAGTAACTGAATATTTTAAGATATATAATAATATATAGTCTCTTGCAAAGATTACCAGATATATACTAGCCCAAAAAGATATGAGAACTTGATGCCTATTAAGATGATAGGCTCTTTTGACAGAGTTAGAGTAGACTTTATTAGATCCTTATCATAAACAGACTCTATAAATATATATATCATTATTCTTTATGAAGTAGATAAAGGTGTATACTACTATTGATATCACCACTATCACTGCTACTAAATTTATATATAAATATATAGTTTGCTAGTATGGTTGTTCTGTAATCTTAAAGAGTAAATGAGGAGCTATTTTATTAGAAATGTTTTCAGTAAGCTAAGCTGCTTATTTCAAAATCACTCACAAGTTCACTATTCTATATTACTATCAGTCTAATGGCCTTATGGAGAGGTTCAACTGAACCCTAAAAAAAGTGTTAAAAGGGCTAATATTAGAGTATAACAATGACTGAGATTTACATCTCTCTGCTATTCTCTTTATATACTAAACTATAACTTAGTCAATTACTCAGTATTTCCCATTCACACTTATCTATAGGAGGGAGACCTGGTACTTCTTTAGATCCACTATCAGTCTAATTGATGAGCCCTCAAAGGATAACTTAGCAGAAGCCATCTTAGGTAAGCTGAGAAGATTGTCTATCTTAACAAGAAGACTTATAAGTAAGCCCTTAAGTAAATAATAAATGAGCAGATGAAACAAAAGACTTGGTATAATACTCAGAGAGTTTAGAGCTTCATTCCTCTATTGGCAGAGAGAGATCTAGTGAAACTGTATAAAGAAACTGCTAGAGTATAAAAATCTCAATAGGTGGAGCCATATATGGTCAAGATTATCTGAAAATGGTACTTATTTACTAATGAGGTCCGGTGGAGTGGACTTAGAGGCTCTTTAATATGGAAACAGACTCTAGGCATATATTCTAAGAGTATAGAGACCAGATACAGATAGATGTAGGTAGAATGGAGTATGGGAAAGAGTATAAGAGTAGATAGCTAAGTAGTGGAAAGGAAAAATTGTAAATTCTAAAAATACTTATAGGACTGAAAAAAGCTGTTATTAGATCAGTGTAGATTACCACTGAAGAGATATTTGTAGACTTATAGTACTCCAAAGAGTAGGTCAAAATAGGTGAGAACAATATAGCAGTATAGAGCAAACTAAAACCTATCAAATGAGCATTCTAGAAGAGAAATCAGATGTTAATTGACCTAAATAACTCTGGATAAAAAATAGTCCACCATAATATATAAATATTTTATTATTCTTTTTGAGTTAAATTAATATAAATATATATCAAATATGTAACAAATCCTTCTCTAGTCTTTTCTCCTATTTTCTCTTATTTTTTTATCATAACTAACTCACTGATGCAAGCACCTCTTCATTCTTCTTTCACTATCATATTATTAATCTCACCTATCTAAAATATGATCCCAATCTAAGACCCCACAGTTCTGACATTCCCTTCAATATCATACTTGACTTTTGCCACTCCAGAATCTGAGAATGATGACTTCTTAATAGATCAATTAAGCCACTGTAGATTTTTCCCTTCTAATCTTTACAAAGAAAGAGAGGAAGGAGAAGGAAAAGTACTCATACTCTGCCTTTTGAGGAGTATCTCTATTGGTGATTCTGATTAACTTGTAGTTACCTAGACAGTATCATTAATCAGTAGAAAAGATACCTATACTGATAGGAGTATAATGAAGACTAGAGGATAAGACAAAGAGTATCTAAGTCAAAATTAGCATAATACTGATGTATAATCTCTATGCTTGGTATCAGTAGGAGAAAATATTTCTATAGTTACTAATTTTGGTATCTATATATGGTACAGACTAGTAAATAGTAATAGCTTTCATAGCTCTGAACCTCCTAGATAGATTTATAGCAAGAAGTCTATTAGAGGAGACCTACTATTATATCACTAGCATAGTGTACTTCAGACTGATATATAAGACAATAATGTCTTATCTAGATTACATACTATTGGTTTTTAGGATAAGCCAAGAGATTGCATAATAAGCAATATAAGGAATAAGAGAACAAAGAGGTCTATATCAACTAGAATATGAGATCTTATATCAACTAGAATGATATTTTGCACTCAAGATATCTGCAGAAAGTATCTTCCAGTTCTTGGGGAATAAGTAAGAAATATAACTAGAAGAGAGACTATATGCTAAAAGAATTAAATAAACTGATAATCTTTGATGAAAGCCTGGTCAAATTTGATATATGGACACTGATATCATCTAGTCTATATATTACCAGAGAAGGAAATGCAGGGCCTCTGATACTGGATGACTCTCATTTTCTATATCTTTACTGTTTTGTACAATACCTAGGCTTCTCAGCACCTCCTATAGTCTATCAGTACTACCTGTGATTGTTCTTGTAAGGAAAGACATATCTAAAGAAGAGAAGATAGATGTAGAGACATATAGTCAAAAACAGAATATGTCTAAAATGGGCAAAATTCCGAATTCTGACATATATATAATCAGAAGAAATCTATTTCTATTTCTATCTAAAGTATTCTAATTATTCAACAGAGTATTTTAGATACTTTTTGTAGTTTTCATAGAGATATTACTAATATTCTAGTAGGTTCAAGGAGATAGAGACCTCTATATATAAATAGTATAAGATTCAAGTATGTAATATAGGATAGAGTTGGTTCAGATAATTAAAATTTATTAGGAAATTGACAACCAGACTATATATTCTGAGAATTTATAGATCTAAGGATTAGGTATATAAGCAGTCATTTTTCAAGCCTTCTGAGAGGTTCTTCAGACACTTTACTTATTGAATTTCTTAGCAAATATATTATGACTACCACATGCCCTTATAGTCTATATCTAGACTAATTTGACTATTAAGTAATTTTGGTAGAGACTACTAAATTCTACACATTATATAGTCAGTCACTCTGCTTTCCTGTCACTAACTCTTATCAAAAATATGCAATACCAATATATACTATGCTACTACTTAGTTGTTGCAATAAGTTCATATTTTGCCAAATCTATAATTAATAGTATTATGAAAAAATTATTCAGTTCTAAGTATATTTATCAGAGATCCACAAATTCTAGTATATATTTATAATAGTCTGTTATAAACTTGAATATATTTACAGACAGAAACATATATATTGTAATGTGCCTGACTCAATGGAGGCAAATTACAAGGTTGGGGGTTGAGATAGTTTGGCTTGACCCCCTAGTTACTTTGTTAAATAGCAACAAAATGTTCTAAGATTCCTGAGGTCCTTGGTGTTTAGTAGTATAATAGTCAAAAGCTGGATATCTGCAAGTGATTTCCTTATTGGGATAGTTCTTTGAGTGTAGTAGCGATTTATATATGAATGGATTTCCTTCTTGGGTCAACTGGGAATTAGTAGAAATTCATGTGTAGCACGATGATCTTGTGTGTGACGGTCTGGCAATTTAGTGGTTCTCTTTATGTAATTTCTGTATAATAATCTCTGTATAGCATGGTCATCTTCAAAAGTATATAATTTCTGATGGATAACTCGATTTGGCTTACTGGGAATAGAGAATGGCATGAGTTCTTCTTACTGAGAATTATACTGATGGTTGGTTCTCCAAATCGGGCTCACTGGGAACAAACAATTTGGATGTCATAGATTTGATGAGGTTTTCTGGAAATGTGGATAACTTGAAAATAGTGGATGATGTAGATTCTTCTAAATCAGTGGGCTTCTGGGAAATGACTCAGATGGCACAGATTCTTCTGAATTAGCTTCAACTGGGAATACTACTCGAATGACACAGATTCTTCCTAAATCAGCAGGCTTTTCTGGGAATATGATGGCACAGATTCTTCTGAATCGGTAGCTTCAATTGAGAATATAGTGGATAACTCAAAAGGCAGCAAAGTTCTTCCTTGAACTTGGGTGGCAAACTTCAGGCTTTGTATTGAAAAGTGGACCAGAGTGGAAAAGAGAAACCAATGCTCACAATCTCCTAGTAGTGGCTTTAGAGTGGGCATTTCTCCTAAGTGTTGCAATCCTTCCTAGATTAAGTGGCTTTTGGCAGATATATCTCTCGAAGTGTAATAGGCAGACTTATCTTTTGCTTTGAATTTGGACTTTTTGGACTGAGGTTTATTCACTCTTGTCTCTGGGGTAATTTATACATTGTGGTTGCTATCTGGTTACTATATAGCTAACTATAGATTTACTACTTATAACAGGTATACAGAGTCTGTGTGGTGTATAGGTCCGTATAGTGTACAGAGTCTGTATGGTTTATAGAGTCTGTATAAATAAACAGACCCTTTATGGTATGTCTGGCTAATTATACAAGTTCTACAGCAATGGTTGCTGGTTACTATGCTGTATGTTTACATTATCTTGGCTAATTGTTTGTATCATCTGGTTAAGATATAATTTGGATGGTATGTCTTGGTTTATCACATCAGCCCCCACTGAAGAATAGTCTGTCCCAGACTGTTCTTTAGTCATCATCTCAATAAGCATAAGCTACTTCTGCATCTATACCTGTTCCATCATCTTCATTATCTGTACTAGGGTCACTTCATTCTATGGGCTCTTATTCTTGGGGAATAGGATTTCAACAGTATTGAGGCTCAAATAGATATTAGGGTTCATTCCTTAGATGTCATTCTAAGAGAACTGTGCCTGTGCCAGAGCTGTGATATTTCGTTTATAAATGGTGTATAGTCTGTCAGCAGCAGTAGTGTCTCTTTTGGTCAGACTGGTGGTGTTCCTGATGTAGGTCTGTTCTGGGGCTGGGAGGTTCTGCAATTGTTCACCAATTGCATATTAAGTCTGCAGTTGGTAGATTTGTAGTAGATGCCTAGCTAGAGTGCGATTTTCTTGGTAAACTTGGATCCTCTGAAGGGGCTTCCATTAGCTTAGCTGAATTGGGGTAGAGGAACTAGTAGGGCTTGGAAAGAGCTGAGGACCAATGTCTGGAGGTGCTGATCAATCCTTTGGCTCATGGTATAGAGGGAAGATATAGTTTGAGGCAATTGATATGTACTGGTGTTCTCAGGGTTCATCCATCCATGCTTCTTAAATAGATGCTAGTTCCTCTAATATTGTGTACAAAATAAGGTCCTTCCCATTTGGGTTCCAGTTTGGCAGCAAAATTCATTTCAATCATGCTTCTCCAAACTAGTACTTGATCTCCAATCTTGACCTCCTGATCCTTCTGTTTTTGGTTATAGTACTTCTTTTGTCTTTCTTGGACTTTGATAATCTGTCCTCAGGCTTAATTATGTAACTATTCTGCCTTCTTGAGGAGGTCTCCAAGATTCTCATGGTCAGCAATTCTGGTTTTCTTGGCAAACATCATTTCAAATGACTTCTGTTTGGTGGAGGCCACAGGGGTGTTCTGAATTTCCCATAGGATCTCAGATAAGCAAAGGTCCCAATTGGTAGAATTGACTTGAGCAAGTTCTTTTTTGATGGTCTGGTTCATTCTTTCTGTCATGCTATTGGTCTGAGGGTAATATGATATGGTCCATTTGAGATGGATCTTGTGAATTCAGGCATAACTTATGATTATATTATTGATGAATTCTGTGCCTCAGTCAGAGATAAGTTCTTCTGAAGATCTGTATCTGAGTGAGAGTTCATGGAGAAGGCCTACAATGGTTAGGGTATCTGTGATTTCCATTGGGAAAGCCTTGGGCCAATTGGTCAGATATTCCACAAATACAAGGATGTATTTGTTTCTTCTTGGTATAACCAGTAGAGGTCCAATTACATCTACTCCCCATCTCTGAAAGATGTGAGTGGGTGAGGGAATTAGTTGCAAAGGGGCTTGATAGTTCTTCTTTCCTTGGTACTTCTGGCAAGTATCACATTTCTGGATGATGTCTTGGACTTGGGTTCTGAGGTGGGGCCAGTGTTGATATAGTTTTTGAATCTTGTCTTCTGTACTTGTCTGTCCTTGGTGGGATTTCTGATGTTCTTTATGGATGAGATCTTCTTGTATCTTGATGGTCTGAGGAGCTTCCTTTAGAGTGTGGTTCCTCAGGACACCCTTTTTCTGGTTTATTGGGTTTAGCAGGAAAGTACATCAACATTGTTGTGGGCTTTCCCTGCTTTGTGGATGATGGTGATTTTGTAATCCTAAAGGATAAGGATCCAGCGGGCTAGGATTCTGGTGGATTCCTTATAGTTGAATAACTATTTGAGAGCTGTATGGTCTGTGATCAGAGTGAATCTTTTTCCAATGAGGTAATGCTTGAACAGGGTGACTGCCCATATGACTGCAAGACATTCCAGTTTGGTGCTACCATAGTTCATCTGCTGCTGATTGGTAACTCTGCTTGCATAAGCTATTATATGGTATTGTTGATCAGGTTCTTCTTGGGCTAGAACTGCTCCAAGACCATCTTTAGAAGCATCTGTATACAAGATGAATGGCTTCTGTAGATTGGGGTGCACAAGGATTGGTGCTGTGGTTATGCAGTTCTTGAGTTCTTTGAAGGCTTTTTCTTGTGATTCTGTCCATTTGAATGGTACTTCTTTCTTGAGAAGGATCTGGATTGGGGCAGCAATTTGAGCAAAATCCTTGATAAACCTTCTATAGTAGGATACTAGCATCAGGAATAATAGTATTTCCTTCAGGGTCTTGGATACTGGCCAATTGTTGATCTTCTCAGTTTTCTTTGGATCTGTATGGGTTCCTTCTTTTGAAACTATAAATTCAAGGAATTCAAGTTTCTGTTTCCCAAAGTAACATTTCTTTGCATTTAGCCTCAAGTGGTTCTTGTAGGTGAGCTTAAAGAATTCCTCTAGGTGGTGCAGATATTCTTCGAAATTTGCTAAATAGATGTTGGAATCATCTATATATACAATTAGGCAGTAGTGGATCAAGAGAGCATAGACTGAATTCATCATCCTCTGAAAGGTGGGGGGTGCATTGCAAAGTCCAAAGAGCATTCAGAGATATTTGAACAGTTTTCCTAGAGCAAGGAAGACTGTCTTTTGAATGTCTTTTGGGTCCATGGGAATTTCATGGAATCCTGTGAAGAGGTCTATACTGCTGAAGTATCTGGTATCTTGTAACTGGTCCAAAAGGTCATCAATTCTTGGCAAAGGATAGGTATCCTTTTCAGTGACTGAATTGAGTTTCCTATAATCCACACAGAGTCTCTATCTGCCTTTCTTTGGTACAATAAGTATAGGGCTAGCCCAAGGGCTGGTAGAGGGTCGGATGACTCCATTGTCTAAGAGTTCTTGGATGTGCTCCTTTTTGAATGTTTTCAAGTAATGGGGTATTCTATAGGATTTCTGCCAGATGGGTGTTACATTTTCTGTATTTATGCTATAGTGATATGATGGATTGTATGGCAGGTTGCCATAATCAGTGGTGAAGATATCTTGATATTTGTTGAGAGGTTCTACTAGTTGTTGCTGTTGTTGAGGTGACAATTCTTCTCCAATATTGGTAGAAGGCTTCACTGTCTCCTGGGTCGCAGAGGGGCCTTTCCTTTCTTCTGAGACCTTTTGCTGTTTCCTGATAGATTTAGTTCATAAACTTCTCTATGAGTTCGGTTAAGAAAAGGTACCAGGTATCCTATGATGGTTTCTTTTGGCAAGATGATGGTTTCCCAACTTTGGTTGGTTGCTCAGGAGTATACTGGGTTCATCTTGTTAGGGAATGTATGTCCCTCTATATCCAGATAGAGAATATCTTCCTTGAGTTCAAAGAAAAGGTTTCTGGGATCAGGTAGTGCAAAGATTTTGAAGGTTGTTTGTTCTCTGAGCTCCAGGATTAGATCCTTGTGCAGTCTGACTGATTGCTGGTACACTTGCTGGGGAACATTCCTCTTGAGGTAGTTGACTTGAAGGAGGTATACTTTCTTCCTGTCTGAACTTCCAAATCCTTTAGCTTGTCTTATTCCTTCAATTAGTTCAGAGACTTCTTCCAATTGTGGAGTTTTGATCTTCATGAAGACTGCCTGGGCAATTTTCTGTCCTCTAATGATTCGGTGCTATTCTGCACTGCTGTTATATAAGATAATCTTGATTTTGCCTGTATATCCTGGGTCAATGGTTCCTCCTTCCATAGTTATTCCTTATCTAGCAAGTCCAGACCTTGAGGTCAGTTGGATATAAGATTCTTGGGATGGCTGCATGACTAATCTTATTCTGATTATAAAGGTTTTTCCAGGCTTGATAGATTTGTCTTCCAGGCTGTGAAGATCATATCCTATATCCTCTGGGTTGGCTTTGGTCAGGGGTTTGGCCTTGGGGTGCAGCAGGGCATACTGGGCAATATCCTTGCTGAGTTCAGGCTTCTCTAAGACTGAAGCTCCACTAGTGGAAAGCCTCCAAGCTCTAAGGTTGAGATGTGGCCATCTGGTTCCAGTAGAGGGGTCTTGGAGATAGTTGATTCCCCTTCTTCCTATAGGGTCAAGGGCTTCCATGAAGTTGATGGCATCTTCTGCCCATCCTTGGTGGGTTGTATGTCTGATGAGAGCTAGGATGTCTTCATCTAAATCATAGATCTTGAGGGTCCTTCTTCCTGGCTTTTTGGTCTGGCTTTTTTGAATCTAGCTTTTTTGGATCTGGCTTTGGTTATCTCCTTTCTTCAAGGTGTGGACTGCAACATCATAACTGAGATGGATCTTCTGATACCTGCAGTCTTGGCAGTCTGGGTGTCTTCCATGATTGCAATATTCCATTGCTCGGAAATAATATTCCCAGTTATTAATCTCTTATTGTCTTGGGAAATGGTACCCATCTTGGTCATAGGTGAGTGGAAGAGTAGACAAGGGATATATTTCTGTCTGGGTAAAGAAGCCTTGTCCCCTGAATCAGCTTTGCAACTTGGTGGTGACTTCTTGAAAGGTAGTTGGCTGTATAAGTGTGTTCAGGGGTTCTGGTCTCTGGGGTCTCTGTCTCTCCTGTTGGTCCAACAGATGATACTGATATGTAACAGTAGTCTTGGGGAGAGTGGAAGACCATTTGGTGTGGACATCTTTCTAGCTGAAAAGCCTTCTCTTGGTGAGTTTCTTTCTTGAGGACAATAAATTGTACTGGGTCCTTCTTCCATATTCCAAGGTTCATTGTCCTTGGGTGGTATCCAGCGAAGATCACCCCAGGAGATGAGTTCGGGAACCTCTTCTTCTTCAGGTGCTTCTTGTTCAGGAACTTCTTGGTCAGAAGTTTCTTCTTCCTCAGATGATTCTTGATCCCAAATTGCTTGTACTTCTGCAGCTTCAGTCACAGGTGTTTCTGGAATATGTCTGCATTTCTTCTTCTTCTTTCTGCATTTTGGGCAGACTGTGCTGGGTGATTTCCTTATTCCTATGATCTTGGAGGAATGCTCAGAACACTTGTGTCTCTTGAGACAGATAGGGCATCCTTTGATTTCTCTTGCAATGGCTCCGATAGTAATAGGGACAGTGTTCTTGGCCCATACATTGTCCTCTGGTCTATCATCCACCAGGTTAATTTGGGGGTTGAGTCTGGGATCATTTTCATCTTCAGATTCTTCTTCCTCCTCTATGGTAGACTCTTTACTTCTGGTATATTCTTCCTGAATAGTAACCTTCTTTTCCTTTTTTGATTGCTCATAGCTGGTCACCTTAACTCTATACTTCTTGCCTTAGTAATCAAACTTGAGTACTTGTTGGTCAATATTGACAACTGCATTCATTTCCTTCATCTAGTTGGTGCCAAGAATCATGTCATAGGTGACAGCTTCAGTGACAACAGCTTTGGGGATGGAGAACTGAATGTGTTCAAGGGAGATGGTGATATTTCATACTTCTTCAAGGGGTTGAGTTTGGGCTCCATCTACTGCTATGATGCTGAGATTGGATAGTCCATCAATGGGCCATTGGAGGGTGTCCAGAAACCATTTGGCAATGACACAGACAGCTGCTCCTGTGTCTATGAGGATCTTTGCCTTTGTCTTCCAATATCTCCATGTAGGTAGGTGCTGACATATCTTTCAGCTACCTGGATAGAGATGGAAACTGGTTCTTGCTGTGGGATTGGGACTCGGCCAGTGCTAGACCTGGTGGTTCTTAGCAATTTGTTTCAGACTCCAGCTGGTATCAGCTGCAGGAACTGCAGGAGAGGGACTTCCATCTTGGCCTCTTGGATCTTCTGCCAGGCTTCATTGTAGATGTCTCTAGGCATGATCTTTGGGATATACTTTTTCTTGGGCTTTGGGGCAGCAGGTTCTCATTCTTCTTGTTCCATTTCTTTATCCTCTGGTGACAACTCATTTGTTTCAGAGGCAAAAGGTAAGGGGGTTTGGGGAGGTGTTTCTACTTGTTCTTCTTCATGTTCTTCGTCTTCCTCTTGGATGATTCTTCTGCTAATATTCCTGGATGGTCTTCCTACAGGTCTCTTTCTCTTCTCCACTGGATAGACTGTTTTCCAAGTGGTAACCTTGGTAGGGTACAAGTCCAGGTCACTGTAGTCTTTACTGTTGCTTGTGTCCTCAAAATATTCAACAGGTTGAGCTTCAGTCTTTTTGTACTGGGTGTCATTCTTTCAATTTGATGATTCTGAGTCCCTTCAGTCACTTTTTCTATTGTCACATTCAGTGGCATAGTGTCCAAATTGCCTACAGTGGAAGCATTGTACTTGGGTTCTGTCTTGGATAGGGTACCTTCTTTCTTCTTACTGGTAATTCCTGTTATCTCTTAGTGGATAACCTTGGCTCCTCTGTGATGGGTATCCTCTGTTGTCTTGATAGCCCTGATTTTCACATGTAGTGAGTTTTTCAATCTGTCCAACCAATCAGTCCAACTTGGAGCTAAGGTCTTGGATTTCACTTCTGTTCTTTTTTTCTTCCTTGACTGGTCTTCTTTCTTCAGATATTTCTTGTCCTTGAAGGAGTCCTTGTAGGGCTTTGACCAGGATGTCTTCTTTCTCTTCTTTCCTATCATAATTGCTCCAGATAGTTCCTTGCCTGACATCAAAGAATCCTTGGGCTACATCTACTTGCTTTTCAGACATTCTGATGCCTAGAGTACAGACATGCTAGGCAATGTTTGGGGGAATTCCATTTATGAAGGTCATTGGGCCTATGATATTCTGGTTGGTAGCATTGAACCTGAAAGCATGCATTCTCTTCTGGATTCTTATGAAGAAGGCTCTGGGTGATTCTCGAAGATTCATCTTCATCCCTATGTAGATTCTTGGGCCTTGTGGTAGGTTTCATTTCCTGTGTACTTTTCGATGAGCCAGTGGACCATGGCCTCATATTCTAGCTCATAAGACATTGCTGCTTATATCTGTCTTGCTAGTTCTGAATCTAGGTTGTTTGCTATTTGATGGAAAATTCCTCTGGCTGGTTCCCTGAGCTGAGCCTTATAGATGGTGATTTTTCTTTCATCTGAGAGATTCCTCAAGACTGCGATTCCTTCAATTCTATCAAGGAATTCTCTGGGGTCTTCCTCTGGGTATCCTGCAAGGTTGGCAGTGAAGTGGCCATTTCTTCATCACTTTCTTCTGATTCTGGTTCGGGTTCAGATTCTGATTCTGATTCACTTTCTGAGCTATCACTGGAGATGGGAGTGCTTGAGTATCTTGAGGATGGTGTCTGGACCTTGGATGAATTGGAGTAAGTCTAGGTATTCTTGTAGGAGCTACTTCCAATTCTGCAAGAAGTTGTAGTAAAGGTTCTATTGGTGAAATTGGTGAGACTGGTATGGGGCATCTGGCTGTAAGGTCTTGGGTTCGTATAATAAAATCTTCTAATTCTTGTGCGAGTTCTTCAAAATCTCTAGCAGGACTGCCTATATTGTCTGATTGATCTGGTTGGGGATTTCGGGCTGTACTGCCTTCTGGTTGAGAACCTTCTGATACTGGGTAGTTGGCAAGTCTTGATGTAATTACTTCTCTTCCTGTCTAGATGCTGGTAATAACTGATTCTCCTGTAGTGGCAGAGGTTAGTATTGTATCAAATATATCCAGTTTGACCATGGGTTCTTGTGAGCTGAAAAGTTATGTTGATTTTGAAAGTTTCTCAGTTGAGCCCCCAAATGTAACATGCCTGGCTCAATGGAGGCAAATTACAAGGTTGGAGGTTGAGGTAGTTTGGCTTGAGCCCCCAGTTACTTTGTCAAAAAGCAACAAAATGTTCTAAGATTCCTGAGGTCCTTGGTGTTTAGTGGTATAATAGTCAAAAGCTAGATATCTGTGAGCGATTTCCTTATTGGGATGGTTCTCTGGGTGTAGTGGTGATTTGTATATGAATGGATTTTCTTCTTGGGTCAACTGAGAATTGGTAGAAATTCATGTGTAGTGCGATAATCTTGTGCATGACAGTCTGGCAATTTAGTGGTTCTCCTTATGCGATTTCTGCATGATGATCTCTGTATAGTGTGGTGATCTCCAAAAGTATGTGATTTCTAGCAGATGACTCAATTTGGCTTACTGGAAATGGAGAATGGCATAGGTTCTTCTTACTGAGAATTATACTGGCAGCAGGTTCTCTGAATCAGACTCACTGAGAACAAACAATTCAGATGTCATAGATTTAACAAGGTTTTCTGGGAATACAGATAACTTAAAAATAGCAGATGATGTGGATTCTTCTAAAATGGTGGGCTTCTGGAAAATGACTCAGATGGCACAGATTCTTCTGAATTGGCTTCAACTGGGAATACTACTCAAATGATACAGATTCTTCCTGAATCAGTAAGCTCTTCTGGGAATACAATGACATTGATTCTTCTGAATCAGCAGCTTTAACTAGAAATATGGTAGATAACTCAAAAGGCAGCAAAGTTCTTCCTTAAACTTGGGTGGCAAACTTCAGGCTTTGTATCAGAAAGTGGACCAGAGTGGAAAAGGGGAACCAATGCTCACAATCTCCTAGTAGTGGCTTTAGAGCAGGCATTTCTCCTAAGTGTTGCAATCCTTCCTAGATTAAGTAGCTTTTGACAGATATATTCCTTGAAGTGTAATAGGCAGACTTGTCTTTTGCTTTGAATTCAGACTTTTCAGACTGAGGTTTATTCACTCTTGTCTCTGGGGTAATTTATACATTGTAGTTGCTATCTGGTTACTATGTGGCTAACTATAGATTTGCTACTTATGGCAGATGTACAGAGTCTGTACAGATAAACAGACCCTTTATGATATGTCTGGCTAATTATACAGATTCTGCAGCAATAGTTGCTGGTTACTATGCTGTGTATTCACATTATCTTGGCTAAATGTTTGCATCATCTGGTTAAGGTATAATTTGGGTGATATGTCTTGGTTTGTCACAATATATAGATTCAAATATTTGCTATAGATATAAACTTTTTTCATTAATAATAGATATAAACTCTTTAATATAAATATAAACTAATATTCCATAGATGTGAACTCTTTAATATAAGTATGAACTTACATTTTATAGATATGAATAGCTTGCAAACAATGGGTGAACATAAGGTAGAATATCCAAAAAATTATATTTTATTTCTTTTTTTGATTATAAATACTTCTGTGAACATTTTGCTCTGCAGATACTTCCCTTCCACAAATACTTCCTTTTTCTACAAACAGTTTCTCCTACTATATATCCTTCCCTATATTCTGCTTATCTCTTCTTTAGATCAGATCATTCTTGTTTAATAAAAGAGAAATATTGGAGATATCAATCATCTCATTATCTTCATCTGAGTCAATATCTTTACCTAGGTCATGAATTTTTTTTTCAATCTCAAGTAGATCAATATGATTATGAATCTTGTTGATCATTCTAAGTCATTTTATATATATTTTCTTATACTTCCTTTTATTGAAAGTTCTTAGTAAGACATCAGGCCAGATAATATAATCTAGTTATAATTATATAAAGAGATAAGTATATACTAAATAAGTATATACTGATAAATATAAATCTAAGAACTTGAAAATATGTTTATAAGTATATAAATAATGCCAACTATATAATGGTTAATATGTTTGTCATTTTGAAACATATTTGCAAACTGAGGTTTCTATTTGAAGAATATGAAATAGAGTAGTTGCTTTATATAGTTGCTATAGAATGACTTGCTGAGCTCATTTTTGTTATACTTCAGATAAATGAAATTATTCTGAACTCACAAATGTTGTACTACTTGTTAGTAAGTATGAGTAAGATCTTTTAGAGCTATAGATCTTGACTATTCCATATCAGAGAAGATTTGATTGAACTTTTTGTCAAAGACTTTGCAAATATAGGAATAATAGACTATAATCTAATAGTGTAGCTATTTTTTTAATAAAAATAAAAATGGTTGAGTTTGTGAACTGCCAAATAAATATATAAACAGAATATAAATAAAATACTCACTATAGCATAAATTGAACTATTGCTATCTTTAGCCTTTAAGTCTATATTCTACAATAATATCTGTTTTTAGATTACTATCACACTTTGAGAAAGATCTTTAAGAAAAAGGTGATGAAGAAGCATATCTACTATGAGCTTTCAGATCACTTCATTAATCTTATATTTCTGGCTGAGGTTACTAATGCCTATAGATTTGCTAAATTATAATAAGAAAATTCAATTTGAATTCATAAATAAGCTATAATATATGTATAAACTATAATTTATGAACTTATTTCCAAAACAACTTACTCATTTCTTTTTCTGTCTTACTTGACCATCTGTCCTATATACCAGACCAAACAAATCTCTACACCATCATCCTGAAGCATCTTGTCATCTAGAAGTATATTATTATCCAAAAGTACCTTATCATCTAGAAGCACTTTTTTGTCCAGAAGCACCTTATCATCTGAACCATATGGAAACACCTTGTTATCCTGAATTATAAGCTTAGGTTATTCATCATCTCTGTCTTATTCACTACCCCCACCTTGTTCACCAACTCTGTCTTCAACTTAATCTTGTACAGTCTTTTACCATTTAGCTGCTCACTCATTAAAGTTGGAAGCTACAAACTTACTAGTATTGATCTTGTCTGAGCATAATGTGGTCTGCTTGGTTTTGTACACCTTTATGGTCTGGTGCAGTCTGTCTGTGATCTACTTCTTAGTTTTGTATATCTTTATAGTCTGCACTCTGTCTATAGTCTGCTGCTCCTTGGTTTTATAGAACTGGCATGATTTGTTCATAGCTTGGTGTACATTATTCATGGCTTGGCACTTATTATTCATACTGGGGCACATTTTGTCCATCTTAGGATGTGATCTGTTATCTTTAAGTATAAAGAGATTGTGGTAGGGAGGGGGTAAGAAAAGATACAAATCTTTCAGATAAAGATCTCTTTTATATCTATAATGTTCATAATAGATATATATATATATACAGATATCAGAAAGTCTAATAAGTGAATATAAAGCTTGCTTACATAAATTTAGTTAATATGATGATGTAATAAGTTTGATTAATATAATAAAGTACAAGTATATTAAATAAGCATATTAAGAGCAAAAGTATAAAGCCAATCAAATAAAGAATTTAAAAAATTCCATTTTAGGCCAGCATATTTCATATTCACAAACTTATTGTTAAAATTCAAATTATTCTTCAAATTCTTCTTTACTTCAAACCTAATACTAATATAAAGCTTTTATTTATATTGTAACCTAAAGTGCAAATCTGCCTTAGGATTGACTCAATATATTTATAAGATGCATAAATACTTACATAATATCAGAATGATAAGTCTATTCTTGAATTTCCAGTTTGTTAAGATTTTAGTGACTTTAACATTTCACTACCATTGTCTATAAATTTATCTACTTTT
>RBNI01001353.1:0-22874 GCA_003990745.1 Jimgerdemannia flammicorona | reverse complement strand
AAAAAAAAAAAAAAAAAAAAAAAAAAAAAAAAAAAAAACAGAAATAAGTTCTTCTAGGAGTCTATATCTAAGTGTAAGATCATAGAGGAGACTAATAATAGTTAAGATATTAGTAATTTCTATTCTGAAAGCTTTAGGCCATTTGGTCAGATATTCTATAAATACTAAGATATATTTGTTTCTTCTTGATATAACTGACAGAAGTCCAATAATATCTACTTTCTATCTTTGAAAGATATAGACTAGTGGTATAATTAGTTGTAGTAGTATTTGATAGTTCTTCTTTTTTTAATACTTCTGACAGGTATTGTATTTCTTGAGTATATCTTAGACTTATGTTCTGAGGTAGAGCCAGTATTAATATGTTATTTATAGCTTCTTCTCTGTGTTTACTTGTTCTTGGTAGGCTTTCTGGTATTCTTATTGAATGAGATCTTATGCTTTAGCAGTTGTAAAAACTTTCTTTAGAGTATAATTTCTTAATATACTCTTCTTCTGGTTTATTGAAATTGGTAGAAAAGTATATCAACATTATTATAGGCTTTCTTTGCTTTATAAATAATAGTAATTTTATAATCCTATATAGTAAGAATCCAGTGAGCAAGAATTCTAGTTAATTTCTTATAATTAAATAGTTATTTGAGAGCAGTATAATCAGTTATTAGAGTAAACCTTTTTCTAATAAGATAGTGTTTAAATAAGATAACTATCTATATAACTATAAGATATTTTAGTTTAATACTACCATAATTGGCTTACTGCTGATTGATAACTTGACTTATATAAGCTATCATATGATACTACTAGTTAGATCCTTCTTGGGCTAAGACTATTTCAAGATTATCTTTGAAGATATATATATAAGATAAATGGCTTTTGCAAATTAGGTTATATAAGGATTAGTATTATAGTCATATAGTACTTAAGTTCTCTAAAGGGTAGTTCTTGTGGTTCTATCTATTTATATAGTATTCTTTTCTTAAAAAGAATTTAAATTGGGACAGCAATTTGAATAAAGTCTTTAATAAATCTTCTATAGTAGGATACTAGTATCAGGAATAATAGTATTTCCTTTAGAGTCTTAAATACTGACCAGTTGTTGATCTTCTCAGTTTTCTTTAGGTCTGTATGAGTTCCTTCTTTAGAAATAATAAATCTAAGAAATTTGAGTTTCTGTTTTCCAAAGTAGCACTTCTTAGCATTGAGTCTCAGATAGTTCTTATAGGTAAGCTAAAAGAATTTTTCTAGATAGTATAGATGTTCTTCAAAATTTGCTAAATAGATGTTAGAATTATCTATATGTATATACAATTAGGCAATAGTAGATCAGTAGGCTGTAGACTGAGTTTATTATTCTCTAGAAGGTTGGAAGTATATTGCAGAGTTCAAAAGGTATTCAGAGATATTCAACCAATTTTTTTAAGATAATAAAAGCTGTTTTCTGAATATCCTTGAGGTTTATAGAAATCTTATGAAATTCTCTAAAAGATTCATATTGTTAAAGTATTTGGTATTCTGTAATTAATCTATATGATCATCAATTCTAAACAAGGGGTAGGCATCTTTTTCTATTACTGAGTTGAGTTTTCTATAGTCTATGTAGAGTCTCCATTCTCCTTTCTTAGGTATAATAAGTATAGATCTGATTTAGGGACTAGTAGAGGGTTGGATAACACTATTATCTAAGAGTTCCTAAATGTGTTATTTCTCAAATATCTTTAGGTGATGGGATTTTTATAAGGGTTTTACTAGATAAGTATTATAGTACTCTCAACTAATCAAATCAAAGGTCCAATTTGATTTAAGATTTGATTCGGTTCAAACTCTATTTTATGAAATATAATACTTAAAGAAATATATCTAAATTTAATAATCTATATCTTATTAGATTCCTCTATATAAAGAGAATCTAATAAGCTAAAGATCTTAAAATTTGAATATGTTTTTGTTGAGTTATTATATTTTGAAAAATAGGATTTAAATTGGACCCTCAATTTAATTCAAATTTGACTTTATTTAAATTAAAAAATTCCCAATTCAATTTGATTTAAATGACTCTCAATTTGATTAAATTCAAATTGATTCAATTTATTTGAGAGCACTAGTTTTGTATTTCCTATATTTATACTATAGTATATCATAAATTATATAATAGATTACTATAGTCTATAGTAAAGATATCCTGATATTTATAAAAGAGTTCTGTGAGTTACTACTATTACTGTAGGATTAATTCTTCTCCAATATTAGTGAAAGACTTTACTTTCTCCTGGGTTATAGAAAGGCTTTTTCTTTCTTCTGAGACCTTTTATTATTCTCTAATAGATTTAGTTCATAAACTTCTCTGTATATCTGATTGAGGTAGGATACCAGATGGCCTATGATGGTTCTTTTTAGTAGAATGAGGCTTTCTCAGCTTTGGTTAGTTACTCAAGAGTATATAGAATTTATCTTATCAGAAAATGTATACCCTTCTATATCCAGATTCTTAATATCCTTATTGAGTTTGAAGAAGAGATTTCTAGGATCAGATAGTATAAAGATTTTGAAGATGGTCTGCTCTTCTGGTTCTAGAATGAGATTCTTATATAGTTTGACTGATTGATAGTATACTTATTGAGGAGTATCCTTCTTAAAGTAGTTAAGCTAGAGAAGGTATACTTCTTTCTTATCTGAGCTTCCAAATTCTTTAGTTTGTCTTATATCTTGAGTTAGTTTGGAGACTTCTTGTAGTTGGGAAGTCTTGACCTTTATGAAGATTGCTTGTACAATCTTTTACTCTTTATAAATTCAGTTCTATTCTATACTACTATTATTCAGAATGATCTTGATTTTATCTATATATCCAGGATCTATTATTTCTCCTTCTACAGTTATTTCTTATCTAGTAAGTCCAGACCTTAAGATCAATTAGATATAAGTTTCTTTGGATGACTGTATAGCTAGTTCTATACTAAGTACTATTGTTCTTTCAGACTTAATAGATTCATCTCTAAGGCTGTGAAAGTCATATCTCATATCTTCCTGATGAGCTTTTGTTTGAGGTTTGGCTTTGAGATATAGCAAAATATACTGGCAAATATCTTTACTGAGTTTGGGTTATTCTTAGGCTGAGGCTTTAGTAGACATGAGACCTCAGACTCTAAGATTAAGATGTGGTCATCTGGCTCTAGTAGAGAGATCTTGGAGGTAATTGATTCTTCTTTTTTTTATAAGATCTAGGGTTTTTATAAAGTTGATAGTATCTTCTACCTATCTTTGGTAGATTTTATATCTAATAAGAGCTAGAATATCATTTCTTAGATTATAGATCTTGAGAACTTTCTTTTTTTCTTTCTTGGTCTGGTTTTTTTAGATCTGAGCTCTGTCATCTTCTTTCTTCAGTATATATATAGTAACATCTTAACTAAGATAAATCTTCTAATATAGACAGTCTCAGTAATCTGAGTATTTTTCATGATTACAATATCCTATTACTTGAAAATACAGTTCTTGGTTATTGAATTCTTACTGTCTTGAGAATTGGTATTCACTCTTATTATAAGTTAAAGAAAGAGTAGCTAAGGGCTATAGTTTTGTTTGAGTGAAGTGAGTTTTCTATGGCTTGACTTTTTAACATTATAGTAGTTTCTTAAAAGATAGTTATCTGTGTAATTATAATTAGAGATCCTGGTTGACAGTATCTCTATCTTTCTTATTGGTTCAATAAGTAATACTAATAGCAGTAGTTTGGGAGAGAGCAGAAGATCTTTTGATACTAATATCTTTCTAGCCAAAAGGCTCTTTTTTGATATATTTCTCATCTTAGAGCAATGGTAACTATACTTGGTCCTTCTTCAGCATTTCAGTGGTCATTATCTTCAGATGGTATCCAGCAGAGATCATCTTAAAAGATAAGTTCAGAGAGTTTCTCCTATTCAGAGACTTTTTGTTTAGGAGACTTTTACTTTTATAGCTTTAGTTATAGATATCTTTGAAGAGTGGTTGTATTTCTTCTTTCTTTTTCTATACTCAGGGCAGGCTATATCAGGTTAATTTCTTATTCTAATAATCTTGAAGAAATGTTCAAAGTACTTATATCTTTTGAGATAGATAGTATATTCTCTGACTTATCCTATAATGGCTTCAATTGTGATAGAGATAGTATCTTTGACCTATATATTATCTTCTAGCCTATCATCTACTAGATTGATTTGAAGGTTAAGTCTGAGATTATTTCCATTTTCAGATTCTTCTTCTTTCTCTGTAGTAGATTCTTTGCTACTGACATTCTCTTTCTGAATAGTGACCTTCTTCTTCTTTAATTACTCATAGCTGGTCATCTTGATTCTATACTTCTTTCCTCTATAGTTAATTTGAGCACTTATTGATCAATATCAATAACTATATTTATTTTCTTCATCTAATTGGCACTAAGGATCATGTCATAGGTGATAGCTTCAGTGATAATAGCTTTTGGAATAGAGAACTAAATGTATCCAAGAGAGATAGTAATGTTTTATACTTCTCCAAGAGATTGAGTTTGGGCTCTATCTACTATTATGATGCTGAGATTAGATAGTCTATCAATGAGTCACTAAAGAGTATCTAAGAATTATTTGGTAATGATACAGACAGTTGCTCCTATATTAATAAGGATTTTTGTCTTTTGTTCTCTAATATCTCTATATTGATATATACTGACATATCTTTTTATAGTCTGGATAGTAGTTGGTACTGATTCTTATTATAGAATTGGGACTTAGCCAGTACTGAACCTAGTGGTTCTTAATAGTTGTTTTAAACTCCAGCAGATATCAGTTGTAAGAATTACAGAAGAGGAACTTCTATCTTAGTTTCTTGAATCTTTTATCAGACTTCATTGTAGATATCTCTGAATATAATCTTTGGAATATATTTCTTCTTAGACTTTGAAACAATAGGCTCTTGTTCTTCTTGCTTCATTTCTTTATTCTCTGGTAGTAGTTCATTTATTTTAGAGACATAGGTGAGGGAGATCTGGGAGGTATTACAACTTGTTCCTCTTTGTCTCTTTTATCTTCTTCTTAGATAATTCTTCTGCTGGTATTTCTGGATGGTCTTCCTACTGATCTCTTCCTTTTCTCAGCTGGGTAGACTGTTTTTTTAATAATAATCTTAGTTGGATATAGGTCTAAGTTACTATAGTCTTTACTATTACTTTCTTCTTCAAAGTCTTCAATAGAGTGAGCTTCAGTCTTCTTGTACTGAGTTGCATACTTTTAATTTGATAATTCTGAGTCCCTTTAATTACTTTTTCTATTGTCATATTCTGTAATATAGTGACCAAACTATCTACAGTAGAAGCATTGTACTTGAGTTCTGTCTCAGACTCAGTATCTTCTTTCTTCTTATAGTTGGTAGTTTCTGTTATCTCTGGGTAGATAGTCTTAATTTCTTTATAGTATATGTATACCCTCTGTTGTTCTATAGATAGCTCTAATTTTCACATATAGTGAGTTTTTTTTATTTGCCTAACCAATCAGTCCAACTTAGAGTTGAGGTCCTAAATTTCATTTCTCTCTTTCTTCTACTCCTTGGCTAGCTTCTCTTCTTCTGATTTTCTATATTCTTAAAGAGTTTTTGCAAGATTTTAACCAAGAGGTCTTTCTTGTCATCTTTCTTATTATAATTACTCCAGGTAGTTTCTTGTCTGATATCAAAAAATTCTTAAGCTATATCTATTTATTCTTCAAGCTTTCTGATATATAGAGTGTAGATATACTGAGTAATGTTTGGAGGAATCTCATTCATGAAGGTCATTGAACCTATGATGTCTTGGTTAGTAGTATTGAACCTAGCTATATATATTCTTTTCTAAATTCTAGTAAAGAATGCTCTGGGTGATTCTTCAAGATTTATCTATACATATCTCTATAATGGATTTTTGAGCCTTATAATAGATTTTATTTCCTACATATTTTTAATAAGCTAGTGGATCATGGCTCTATATTTTTCTTCCCAAAATAGTGCTATATAGATGGCTGCTCTAAGGTCTGAATATGCATTACTTACTACTTAGTTGAAAATTCCCTTAGCTGGTTCTTTGAGTTAGACTTTAAAGATAGCAACTTTTCTCTGAGTAGAGAGATTCTTTAGAGCTACTATTTCTTTAATTCTATCAAGAAAATCTCTTGAATCTTCTTCTAGATATCTTATAAAGATTGGTATTAAGGTGGCTATTTTGTCATCACTGTCTTCTGGTTCTGATTCTGGTTCTGATTTTAATTCTAATTCTGGTTCTGATTTACTTTCTGAGTTATTGCTGGAGCTTGGGATACTTGAGTATCCTGAAGATAGTATAATTTATCTTGAGCAAGGTATAGTGGGTCTGGATATCCTTGAAGGAGCTATTCTTAGTCCTTCTGGTTCTGTAGTTGCTGGTTCTAATAGTGGTTCAATGGAAGAGAGTAGTGAGACTTCTGAGAGAAATGGAAATTGTATGTGAGGTTTTCTAATTCTTATATAAGCTCATTAAGGTTTCTAGTAGAGCTATCTATATTATCTGGTTGATTGACTAGATCAGGTCTCTTGGTAGTAGATCTGTTGATACTGATTGAAGATTCTATACTATACTGATTTCTGATTAGAATTCTTCTAATGCTAGATAATGAGTGAGTCTTATGGTAATTACTTCTCTTTCTATCTAAATACTAGTAATGACTTGTTCTTCTATAGTGGTAAAGATTTATATTGTATCAAATATATTTAGTTTGGCTATTGGGTTCTTATAAGTTGAAAAGTTATATAGATTTATAATCTTCTTAGTTGGGCCCTCAAATATAATATACTGGCTCAATAGAGACAAATTACAAAGTTTAGAGAGCTATGTAAATTGGCTTGAGCCTACAGTTACTTTATCAAAAGCAACAAAATGTTCAATTATTTCTAGTATTTTTGGTTTTTAGTGATATAATAGACAAATCTGAATATAATGATCAATTTTCTCATTGAGATAGTTCTTAGATATAGTAGTAATTTCTATATAATAATCTCTATATAGTATGAGTAATTTTGGTGGAGAGGAGGTTCCAGGTCAGTTGGGATACTCTTGCGAGGCCGGTAGTCAGAGGAGGTCTTAGACTGGTGGACTTTCCTAAGAGGCTGCACTGCTTGCGAGCCTGGTGGTTGAAAAGAGCTGTAGAACTGCAGGGTGGAAGTTGGGTATCTCTGATGCAGAAGGTATGGGAGATGCGAACATCTCCTTGGGGGTCCTCCAGAGATCTGCTCTCTTTGGTAGGGCTGAATGGAATCTGGCAGCTGTGGTTTAAGGGCTTTTGGTGGGGCGTGGCTGATGGAGCACACCAAATTGGCCTGTGCTGGCAAGGCAATGAGGGGGAGGCAGTGTGGGGGCCTAATATGTGGCATTGGGATAGATTGCTCCTGGGAGGTGCTCCACTTGCTACATTCGATATTGGGGAGGGAGTAGAGTGCCAGCAGAGGCTTGGCCAGGATCTTTGGCCAAGTGGCTGGCAGGTGGCAGGGATTAGCAAGGAGTGGGACTGGGCTGGTATCTGGTCTTGGAGCACAGAGGTATGGAGGTGGCTTCCCCCCAAGTTCTGGATAGTATGGTGGAGAATGTTGTGGAGGAATGTCATGCTGAATTTCCATATGGAGCATTTGGTGGATGGTGGGCAATTTGACTGTAAGGAGTGTTATGATGTTGGGAGAGCTGGGGGTCATGTACAGATGCCAGAACATTGGCTAGGAGAGTGCAAGGTTTTGGGGGACTTTTGGGCTGAGATAGGAGATCGACTGGGTGTGGGGCATAGACTGGTAGGGGAGGGAGGTCGCTGGGAGGACTTGAGATCTCAGCTTATGGGTGGGGTGGGTGATAGTTGGCTCACTGTAGGGTGGGTATTAGCAATATGGGTAGGACTGGCGGGTCATTGGCTTTTTGTATTTGAGGAGGGGCAGCAGCTGGGGCTGTGGGAGAAGGTGTTAAGATGGGAAGGGCTATTGGGGGATCTGCTGACTGGATGGTGGGTGGGTTGGGGTCCTCAGGGGGGCCGACATCACGGTTTGGTGGTGAGGATCTGTGAGCAGAGTAGTGGGAGGGTGGCGATAGTGTTAGACAAAATAGTCTTTCATCAGGAAGGGTAGAGGGGGGGGGACCCCCTAGAGGGATCAGATAGGGGGTGGGATCATTGTATTTATATGGGATAGATGGGTATTAATAAAGAAATGGAGTCCAAGTGACTATAAAAAAAAAAAAAAAAGTATGAGTAATTTTATTATACAATTTCTATTTGACAATTTGTTTCCAAAAGTATGTAATTTCTGTATAATAATCTTATATGTGGATTCTCTTATATAATTTCTACATAATCTTGTACAGTATAAGTAGTTTCCTTATATGATAGTAATTTGGTAGTTTTTCTAATAAGCAGATTAGTAGATTCAGTAGATAACTCAGATGGTAGATAACTCAGTTTTTGGCAGATAATATATATTTTTTCTGAATTGGTGGGCTTCTCTTCTTGACTGACAAAGTTGTATCAAAAACTGCTTCATTTGTATGAGATTATATTGAGAGACTGACTTCACTATAAAGATATATATCTTATACTAGACTGACTTTATAATAAGATGTAGGCAGACTTCTTGAAAATAGTAGTACTTCTATAAGCAGTAGGTTTCTTTTCAAATGGTGGTAAAGTTCTTCACTTGAACTTGGCAGCATATCTCAGGCTTTGTATTAAAAAGTAGACTGAAGTAAAAAGTAAGCTCACAATCTCTTTTTTTTTTTTTTTTTTTTTTATATAGTTATAAGAACTTCTATTTTATTACCAACTATCTATGTTATACTAATACAGATAAACCCCTCACCCAATCCTACATAGAAGCTCTCTCTCTCTCTCACTGTTCTTCCAAAATACTACTATTTCCTCTACCATCCCAATCTCCCCCCATTCTTCCTATAGATTATCTCTACTAGTTACCACCAATACCCCCCACCAGTACCCCACCCCCTCTACCACTCATTCAACAAGTCTGTCATCAGCTACTCTTATCTAGTAACTCTTACCCTCAATGTCAGCTATTGACCTTTCTTAAATACATATAGTCAATATCCCACAAGCCTGACCCAAATAGCTAGTACTCATTCTAATATCAACTACTTTCTCCCAACCCCCCCACCAGTCTCCTCTGGAGGTCACTCCACCTTCCTCTCACCACTATCTCTAGTGAGTATACTCCCAACTATATCTCAATCACCCTCCAAAAGTTCCCTATTATCTCATACTTCTCTAGCTAATATTCTAGAGTCTGAACCACTTCCCCCATCTGTCTGATATTCAGACATTCCTCATACTCCTGAATACTGCCTTCTACCAAGTGACCCAACCAGTAGTTCAATATTACATTATGCCATAGCAGCCTCCACCATACCACTCAGAACTTGAGGAAAATTCATCTTGCCACCTACTTGTCTCACAACTAAATGTTATTCCAATCCCACTCTTCTCTGATCCCCACTCCCTGTCACACCTCAGGCCACAGATCCCTCCTATGCTCCTAAAGGTACTCCATACCATCCTCTAAGCAAAAGTCATCTACTGGTACTTTGCCCAACAGAAGGTAGTCCCACCTCTATATCTGAGATCTCTATTTCTCCTTCCCCTCATTACTCTATCATCAGAGACCAATATAGTGAGCCCCATTAACCACTCCCCACCAGAATCTCCTAAAGCATATCCTCTGACTTTCTTCCAAAGCTATCAGAGATAATAGATTTCTAGTCATACTATAGAGAGAGAACTGGGTCTCCCACACCCTTTATATGAGGGAAACTCACTCTCTATCCCTCAACTTGCTAGCTTGCTTCAGCCACCATGCCCATAAGCAATGAAGTTACTTGGAAAAATCCACCAGACCCAGGCCTCCCCAGTTTACTGGTAAGATCAACACTTTCCAGCCAAGCTGACTCCATTGTTCTGCCCATATCCAGATCCTGGCCATCTTCAACAATCTCTTAACCACCCATATCAGAAAGTCCAAGTGGTACCCCAGATATTATAGCTTAGGCAATCAGTATACATTCAGCACTATCACCCTCCCTATCAGAGATATATAGTGATCACTCCACCCCAGTACTCTCTCACTCTGCCAACCACTGCTCCCACTATTTGTGAGATAATAAGGAGCCATATACTGAGAAGTAGATCTCCAGATAGTAAACAGCCTCTCTTGCAGGAATAATTGTTCCAATCACATCTCCACCTACTATCTCTTCTTCCAACACTAAGGTCTCATACTTATGCCAGTTGAGCTTAGTACCTGAGCACTTTTCATACTACTCTACTATACCTTTCAGTACCACTATATCTTCTACTAACCTCAATCTGACTACCATATTGTTAGTAAAGGCCCCCACCTTCCAATTAATCCCCAGAATGTCCAACCCCCCCACCTTTCACTATATTCTATCCAAAAGAGGCTTCAGGGATAGTGTATACAAGATTGATAACAGTAGACCCCCCTGCAGCACTCCTCTACCCAGAGGGAATAAAACCCCCCTATGTCTATTCATTATAATGGCAGCCTGACTCTATTCTAGCAGACTGACCAAGGCCTACTGGACCCCAGGGGGGACCCCTATATACTTTAGTACCTCTTCCAACCATACTTACTAGATCCTGTTATAGGCCTTCTCTTGGTCCAAAAAAACCAGCCATCTATCCACTCTAGTGGTGTGAGCTTTCTTAATGATACTATGCACCCAGGCTGTCCTATCTCTGATTAGACATCTCTTTATAAATTCTCTCTACTCAGCCCCCAGAACCTGCTGAGCTACTCTCTGCAGTCTAGTCACCAGTATCTTTGTAACCAGCTTATAATCTATATCCAGAAGTATGATTGGCCTCTAGTTTTTTCACTCTTCTTTCCTTCTCTTATTTTTAAACAGCAGAGCCATAAGACCTAAGCACTGCCCCCAAATCCATATCTCTGAGCTAATGACTTCATTGTACATTACTGTCATTCCTTCAGAATCAGCTCAACTCTTACTATCTTCTTCCAGAAATCCTACAGTAAGCCATTCTTCCCTGATGCTATCTCCAAGCATATCATCATTAGTACTTACTGAATCTCTTCTCTTTGGACAGTAGCACCAAGATCACCTAAGCCTGCTGTCAGATCAGAGTACCAGTCCTCCAAATATCTATCAATGTCCAGCACCCCCACTCCTCCTTCCTTCTTACTCCACAATCACTCTTACTGTATACTCAACTGGTCCAAAATCTCTGAAGTACCAACAACTAACTCTCCTGTCTCATCCAATATCCTCTCCCATCTTTGCCATACTCTCCTCATCTACAGAAGGTGAGACAAAAACTTAGTAGGCCTCTCCTCTTCCTCCAATCTCTGCCACCTCAGTCAGGCTACTATACTCTATATCTGTAGATCTTCCTTCTATCTCAACAATCCCTTCAACTCCTCCACCTCCAGCCAGACTCACTGGGTCTTCCAATCTCTCTCCTCACTATCATTCAGTAGATTTATCCATATTACCAACAATCTTACCAATTTCTGGGAGGCCCACCTCACTCACTTCTTCCTCTAAATACTATGCAATCTTCCTGCCTCCCCTCAGTACTGTTGTGCATCTGATTTCAGCTGTCTCCCGTAATCCCCAATTGGCAGCTCCTTCACTCTTCAGCTCAGTATTTTAGAGCTAATATCTATTACTTATATATCCTATAAGGAGGCCTCTCTAAGCAAAGAGATATTCAGACACCAATGTTCAGACCCCTCTCTACTTCTTCCAAAACTCCCCCCTCTCAGAAGGCCCCAGTGATCAGACTACAGACATCAAACAGTTTTCAAAAATCTCCAGATATCAACTTCCCAGTATTCAGCAGTTAACATCTAGTTAATCCTCAAGCCCAACTCTGCTACCCAGTGAGTATAGACCCTATAATCCCTCTATTCAAGTCTCCTAGCATCCACTAGAGAACCCAGACATTCAACTTCCTTCTAGGCTTTCATATTACTACTTCTACCAGCCATCTCTCTTCTCCCATTAGTTCTGTCCACCTTCTCATCATGTATCATATTAAAGTCTCTACCTAGACAGTCAATCCCTACCTCCACTAATGCTCCAGACTCTTGTAGTCCTCAAATCTATTTCACCCTCTCCCTCCTTTTTGCTGAACAATAATATGATCCAAGAGCTGCCAGTCTGGTCTCTTCTAAACTCTCTACACTATCCTGCTCCTTCAATGTCCAATGTCCCCAATGTCCCCCTTGCCCTTTCTAACCAGAATGCCCACACATCCTCACTATATAGCCACACTACTCCATTTCCTCATCTAGTCTAAAATATCTAAGTCCCTATTATACCCAACATCCTATAGTAGAAACAAATCTATGTTCAGCCCCTTCAGCCAGCCAAAGATATTTTGATACCTCACCACTCCTTATAGCCCATTGACATTCAAAGAGAAAATTCTAGTTATATTGTTTATATTGAATAATGTTTTTTGGAGAATAGCCACCCACTCTACAATTCCATACTCACTAGTACTCCTAATGAGTCAATTTAATCCGGATTGGATTCGGATTGATTCGGATTGAATCCCATCTGGATCAACTCAGATGGGATTCGAATCCCATCCAGATGGATTCGAATCAACCATTGTTTTGATTTCTAAATTAGACAATTAAATGTTTACATCAATAACTCGATGAATAATCATCCAAATTTGATGATCTTGGTGTCATTTGAAAGCCCTTAATAAGGCCTATCCAATGTACCAAGAACATTGAAATCGGATCATGTGTTGCTGAGTTATGAAGGAAACCGTCTGAATCGCCGATTTTGGAAATTCTTCGATTTGCCAATTTTGGAAATTTTGTCAAATAGAATGGTTTCCTTAACATCTCGGCAACGCGTGATCCGATTTTAATTTTCTTGGTATCATTAGAAAGGCCTTATTAAGGGCTTTCAAATGACACCAAGATCATCAAATTTTGATGATTATTCATCGAGTTATTGATGTAAACATTTAATTGTCTAATTTGGAAATCAAAACAATGGTTGATTCGAATCCATCCGAATCCCATCCGGATTGACTCGTTCGGAGCACTAATACTCACTACATCTCCTGTAATATCCAGGTTCCTCTCTACCTCAAGCTCATCTGCCTCTTCCTGCTGAGTCCAAGATCTCCTAACAGTCAGCACCATTCACTGCTTCCATATCTATCTGGTACTCCTCATACACTACCTGCCATTTCACCAGCCCCTTCCTTGAGCCCCACAGATATGCAGCCCAGTTATTCATAATTACCAGAAGTACAGCCTCCCTTTTATCATCTACTTGATATGCCTCAGCCTTCAACAAAGCTGTCATTATCTCATCCTAGAGCTTCTGTAGTACCTCCTAACCTTATAGAATTTCACTTCAGTACCTCTCACTCAGCATCTGAAAGTCCTCCCCCCCCCCCCCCCCCTCCAGCTCCTCAGCTACCACATTCATTAGTATTTTCCACAGTCATTTCTTCTCATCAATAGCCTCCTCCACTCTCTGAACCATCTCCTTCCCCTCTTCTACCTGCTCTTTCTCTGTATTCATCTTAGTTAACTCATCCAGCACTTTTTGTAATTTGTTATCTCCTCCAGCCCCTGCTGGCACCCTATACTAAGAGTGCTCCTTCTCAACCATCTTCTCATCTTCTATGATAATACTCTGTCTAGAGCCTCCACTCTCCCCCAGGGTCTCCTTGGGTAATGCTCTCTTCTCCCCTATCCAGGTACTTGTTCTTGACCCAATATCTTCAATAGTGATCCCCCCCTCTACCCCCCCTCTCAACTTTGCCAATAGATCCTTCTGAATACACCTCCTCTGTGCTCTCTCTCAGGCCATCTGATCCAGCTATACCTTCTTACCATTTATAATCTCTACTACCATCTTGGCCTTAAACTCTTTTTAGACCAATCTCCTCCTCTCAATGGCTCCAGACAGATCCTCTAATACCTCTAGCAAGTTCTCCTCTTCCTCTGACATCCCTTTCACTCTCAAGACCTTACACTCTATAGATCTCCATTTGAGGACTGCTGGCCAGTTCCTTGCTTTCTCTATATTCTCCTTATCTGCCAACTATACTCTGATATCTATATCTCCTATCCTGAACTCTATGCCCTCCTAAACCCAAAACCCAATATCTATAATATCTCTATACTCCTTGATAACCTCTATAATCAACTCTCTGGCCATCTTCTTTGATACTGTAGGTATATCCACTATCATCAACTATACCACTTGGGGATCTCAGTACAAGCACCAGGCTATAGAGATCACTACCCCCCCCCCCCACTGTCACTCTCTTCTCTGTTGTCTCTAGCAGTACATCTTTCTTCTTGAAGCCCACCTCCACCCCTTCCAGACCCTTTAGAAATTTCACTGAGGCTGCTCCCTTCATCTCTTGGATCAGAAGCTCCAGAATCATCCTTGCTGTTACCACTAAGCTACAGAAATATAATGTGATAGCAAATTCTGACCTTGATTTCTTAAGTAATGGTGCTACCACTAGGCCTGTTATACCATCTGTCAGATCTCCAGGCCTTATGCCCACCCTCTGTCCAGATCTACTATCAACCATCACATCTGGATTTTTTTCCAGATTGACAGGCTTCTTATCATCAGTAGTCTCACTCTCTCTAGCCACAACTCTCTCAGCTCTACTGCCCTCATCACTATGGGCTACTCCATCAGGCCCTACAGCCCTTACCATCTTCTTGTCCTTCCTCAGCTAGTTCTCCAATTCAGTCACTAGCTAACTCCCCTTTACCTTATTAGTAAGCTCATCCTTCCAGTCTTCTGTCTCTCAGTACTACCTTCTCTTCTTTTATATCCTCTAGCCAGTAAGTTCTGTATACTTTCCCCTAAGCCATGACTCCTCTCCACATACTATCAGTCAAATTTACTAGGGCTGTCCTGCCCAGCATATCTCTTGAAATACTCATTGATTGCTATATTCCTAATATCTATTCTCCAAAAACAATATTGTAAATATTGCTAGAAGTTTGTATAACCCAAATGTTGGTAAGCTCACAATCTCCTAGTAGTGGCTTTAGAGTAGATATTTCTCTCAAAGTATAGTAGACAGACTTATCTTTTTGTTTTTGAACTTTTTAGACTAAGGTTTATTCACTCCTATCTCTAGAGTATTTTATATAAGTTAGTTGCTATCTAATTGCTATATAGCTAACTATAGAATGACTAAATATAGTGCATGACTTCCTCTATATACTCAGAGTATAGTATTCTTAAGATATAGTTATTTTATTCTCAATCTGGCTATTTATACTATTTATATAATTTCTATAATAACTGGGTAACTATGTAGATAACTATAGTATACTAGGTATTTATGTCATTCAGTTATATCATATTATTCATATGTCATACTATTAATCTGGAGTGCAAACAGAACTGTCTTTTATTTATAGTAGTTAATAAAGAGGTAATACTTCTATAGTATCCAGGAGTCTGCTATCTGATGTACTATATGAGTAATAATAGTAGATGAGAAGATCTCAAAGTCTTAACCCACATTTCTGACATCTATATCAATCATAATCTCAGAAACTTTAGTGAGGAGAGAGTGACTATTCCAATCTATGAGTTTGTAAGACCACTATTAGAGATCAGTCAATGAGGTTATAGAGAGAGTTATTATATTATTCTAATAGTATAAGTGAGAACTACTTGAATATTGTAGATAAGTATCTAGATATAAAAATGAGCAGAGAATATAGTCTAGATTATAGAATTACAAAGACTGATCAAGAAGATATTCTTGTAGATTATAATGACTGTGATAGAGATATATAAGTCAGAGAAGAGAAGTCATCTTCTTATAGATCTAAATAAATCTTATTGATGGGTAGATATATTTTCATAGTAGTTATATTGATCAGAAAGCCTAGAAAAGTCTGAATCTGCTTAGGGTCTCATATATACTTAGTATAATATATAGGAAATCTAGTATTTCTAAATGATTATAGATAATCTAGCTATAGATAACTACTTTATTATAGATAGAGATTAGAAGATAAATATTATTAATATAATAGGTAAGATAAATACTATATATATAGTAATTTCAGAACTGTGACCATTATTTTTATCTATATCTGATATGCTAAAGATAGGCTAAAGAGTATTATCTAAAACTTTTAGTTAATCTGATATTATTGAAAAACTAGGAACTGCTGGTCATTAGGGTAAAAGAGAATATAAAGATAGGAGTTCTTACTATCTAACTATAAGAAAGTCTCCTACTCATACTATATATTAGAGAGTTTGGATTTCTTCTATCTTGAAGTATAATTACTATGTAAACTTGTTCAGTAAATATACATCAAGGTAGATACAATATTTATCAATCTGAGAAACTATAAATATATATTGAAGAAGAGCTCTTCTCTAGATCAGATCTTACAAATAGCTCTCTTATTATAAAAGTTATTGACAGTAGTGTCTATAAAGGTCTTTTCTATAATAGTCATACCTTATTTGTAAGAAAAGTAGGACCAGATATATATGGGGGTTAGGAGATTTATCTAGTCAATCTGAGTCTTATAATGAGTGGTATCAATTATTTATTAGTTGATCCCTAGGATCTCTTAGACTAATTTGGAGACTTGAGTCAGTCAGGCACTCACTCTGGAGATATAGTTGGACATCTTCAGAACCAGAGAGTGATATAGTAGTAGATTCTTCTGAGGTTAGTAATAGAAGTTAATATACTTAGTTCTGAGTTATAGCTCTGAAACTCTCTCTGATTACTGTAGATATAGTACTGAGAGCTTTGTTAGGAGTTATAGAAGTTAGAGTATTAGTTGCCCCAGATCTATTTTCTCAGTTATAATTTCTAGAGGTAAATTTACTATAGGTGGAAATATTATTCTAAGTAGCAGAGAGCTTATTGAAAGCTATTTAGACTATAAGTTAGTTTTTCTGATATTTGATATCATTGTGGAAACAGCAGATGAATTTAGTACTGAAAATGTCTCTATTATACTTAAAGTTAGATATACATAATAGTCCCATATATATAAATGAGAGCCAGAGACTATTTGATAGCTTTGGTGAGCTTGGTAAAGTAATAAAGTTATAATATTATAAAGAATAATAGTAATAGGATAAAGAGTATTATAAATAATATATTAAGAGTTAGAAAGAACCTTATCAGCCTCTCTGATAGCTTTAGAGAAGTTATCAATAAATATATTTGACCTTTCTCTAGTAATATTCAGATTATACAAACTTCTGACAATATTCAAGATATTATTTTTGGAGAATATATACTAGCAACATAGCAACTGATAAGTATTCTGAGGTATATTCTGGGCAGAGTGGCCCTAGTGTATTTGACTGGCAGTATGTAGGGAGGAATCATGACTTGGGAGGAAGTATGCAAGACTTGCTAACTGGAGGACATAGAAGGAGAAGAGGCAGTACTGAGAGACAGGGGACTAGAAGGATAAGCTTTATAGACAAGGTGAAGGGGGGACATTCAATGACTGGCTTGGAGGGCTGACTGAGGAAGGGCAAGGAGACAGTAAGGGCTACAAAGTCTAATAGAGTGGCCTATAGTAGAGGGCAGCAGAGCTAGGAGAGTAGTGACCAGAGAGAGCAGAACTGCTGATAGCAAAAAGACTATTAATCTGGAAAAAAATTTAAATATAACAGTTGATGGTGAACCAAGACAGAGGGTGGGCACAAGGTCCAGGGATTTGGTAGATAGTGTAATAGACCTGATAGTGGTATCATTACTCAAGAAATTGAGGTCAGAATTTGCTATCACATTGTATTTCTAAGACTTAGTAGTGACAGTGAGGATGATTCTGAGGCTTCTGGCCCAGGAGATGAGGGGAGCAGCATTAGTGAAGTTTTAAAGAGTCTGGAAGGGGTGGAGGTAGGCTTTGAAAAGAAGAATGTGCTGTTAGAAGCAATGGAAAAGAGAGTGATAGTGGGGAAGATGGCAATCTCTATAGCCTAGTGCTTGTACCAGAATCCCCAAGTAGTATAGCTGACAGTATTAGATGTTTCTATTGTATCAAAGGAGATGGCCAAAGGGTTAATTATAGAGGCCATCAAGGAGTATAGAGATATTATAGATATTGGGTTTTGAGTCTAGGAGAGTACAGAATTTAGGATAGGAGATATGGACATCAGAGTATAGCTGGCAGATAAGGAGAATATAGAGAAAGCAAGGGACTGACTGGTGATTCTCAAATGGGGACCTGTGGAGTATAAGATCTCAAGAGTGAAAAGGATACTGAAGGAAGAAGAGGACTTACTAGAGATATTGAAGAATCTGTTAGCTAAGTTGGGAGGGGGGGCAGCTGGGGAGGCTGCTACTGAAGAAGCTGGGTCAAGGGCAAGTATCTGAGTAGGGGAGAAGGGAGTGGCACCAGAGGAGACTCTGGGAGAGAAAGAAGGCTCAGGGCTGAGTATTATTGTAGAGGATGTAGAGATGGCAGAGAGGGAGGGCCCTCAGTATAGAGTACCAGATGGGGCTAGAGGAGATGATAAACTATAGAATATACTGAAGGAGGATTGGGATAAGTTAGCAAGAAGGAATGCAGAGGATGGGCCAGTAGAAGGGGAAAAGAGGGTAGTCCAGAGAGTGGTGGAGACTGAGAATGGGGAGAAATAGCTGTGGAAAATACTTGAAAATATGGTGGCTGAGGAGCTGGGGGGAGAGGACTTTTGAGTACTAAGCAAGAGGTACTAAGATGAAATCCTACATAGTAAGAAGGTGTCATGAAAACTCTGGGATGAGATAATAGTGACTTTGCTGGAGGCTGAGATATATCAAGTAGATGATAGTAGGGTAGTAGTACTTTTGTTGATTGCAAATGACAGGGTTGCATATGTGAGGCCTAAGGAAAGGGCTGGTAAAGTAGCAGGTAGTGTGCAAGGAGTACTAGACAGAGATGGAAGCTATAGATGGTACAGATTATCAGGAAATCTTAGAGACATTAGAGGCTCAGTAGGGAGAGGTAGATGAGCTTGAGGCAGAGAGGAACCTAGATGTTACTGATGATGTAGTAAGTATAGAATTATAGAGTAGTTGGCTGTTCTTCAAATAATATTATTCAATATGAACAGAATGACTAGAATCTTATCTCTGAATATCAATGGACTCTAAGGAGTAGTGAGGCATTGAAATATCTTTAGATGGCTAAAGAGAATGAAAGCAGATTTGTTCCTACTGTAGGATATTGGGTGTAATGGAGACTTGGATATTCTAGACTGAATAAAGAAATGGGGTAGTGTGGCTATTTGGTGTGGGCATGTGGGTATTCTGGTTAGAAAGAATAAGGGAGACATTGGGGACATTAGATATTGGGAGAGCAGAGTAGTGTGGGGGTTTTTAATAAGGCCAGACTAGAGACTCTTGATAGTTGGGTTATGTTATTATCCAGCAGAAAGAGGAGAGAGAGTGGAATGGATTCAAGGGCTATGAGAGTCTAGAGCATTGATAAAGGCAGAGATTGACTATCTAGGGGAGGACTTTAATATAATATATGATAGAAAGATAGACAGAACTGATGAAAAAAGAGAGATGGTAGATAGGAGTGGTGGTATAGAAGTCTGGGAGAAAGTCAAACATCTGAGCTCATTAGTGGATACTGGGAGGCTTGGATAAGGGGATCATAGGATCTATATCTACTAGATGGTGGGGCTGGACTCAAGTATTGACTGGATGTTAACTGCTAAATACTGAGGAGTTGATATCTGGAGGACTTTGGAAACTATTTGATGTCTGTGGTCAGATCACTAGAGTCTTCTAGGAGGGGGGTGTTTTGGGGAAAGTGGGGAGAGTTCTGGACATTGGTATCTGAATACCTCTTTACTAGGAGAGGCCTTCTTATGAGATATGTAAGTGGTAGATATTTGCTCCAGAATATCTGATTAGAGAGTAGAGGAGCTGGGGATTGGGGATTGCTGGAAGAGATTGAAATCTGAGGTACAATGGTACTAGGGGGAGGCAAGAAGGATGTGGAGTACTCAGAGAAAAAAATGAGTGAGATGGATCTCCCAGAGGTTGGCAAGGTTGCTGGTATCTTGGACAGATCTATTGAATAATAGTGAGAAGGGAAATTGGAGGATACAGTAGATCAGACTAGAGGTGAAGGTGTTGAAGGGTATACTGAGATAAGAGGAGAATCTACAGATTAAGAGCATAGTGGTCCAGCTGTGATGGAGGAAAGAGAGAGGCCTTCTAAGTTTTTGTCATAGCTTCTGCAGGTGAGGAGAGTATGGCAGCAGTAGGAGGGGGTCTTGGATGAGGCTGGAGAGTTGGTTGTTGGAATACCAGAGATTCTGAACTAGTTGAGCAAACAGTGGGAATAATTGTAGAGTAAGGAGGATGGAGGGGATGGGGGTGCTGGACATAGACAGACACTTGGAGGAATAGCACTCTGATCTGACAGTGAGCTTAGGTGACCTTGGTGCTATTGTCTGAGGAAAAGAGATTCAGCAAATACTGATGACAATAAGCTTAGAGACAGCACTAGGAGAGGATGGCTTACAGTGGGATTTTTGGAAGAAGATAGCAGAAGTTGAGGTGATTCTGGAGGAAATGACAGCAATGTGTAATGAAGTAATTAGCTCAGGAACATAGATTGGGGGGCAGAGCTTGGATCTTGTGGCTCTGCTGTTTAAGAATAAGAGAAGGAGAGGGGAGTGGAAAAACTGGAGATCAATTATACTTCTGGATATAGACTGCAAACTGGTCATAAAGATACTAGTTGCTAGGCTGCAAGGAGTGGCTCAGCAAGTTCTGGGGGCTGAGCAGAGAGAATTTTTAGAAGAATATCTAATTAGAGACAGGATGGCCTAGGTGTATAGTATTATTAAGAGAGCTTATACTACTGGAGTAGATGGATGGCTGGTGTTCTTGGACCAAGAGAAGGCCTATGATAGAGTCTGACAAGTATGGTTGGAAGGGGTGCTAAAGTATATTGGGATCCCCTCTGGAGTCTGGCAGATCTTAGTCAGTCTACTAGAAGAGAGTTGGGCAGTAATTATGATAAATAAGTACAGGGGGGTTTCATTCCCTCTAGATAAAGAAGTGCTACAGAGTGATCCACTGTTACTAATTCTATATATATTGTCTCTGGAGCCTCTTTTGGATAAGATACAGTAAAAGGTAGGAGGGTTGGATATTCTGAGAATGAATTAGAAGGTGGGGGTCTTCACTGATAATATGGTGGTTGGGCTGAGATTAGCAGAGAATGTTGTGGCACTAAAAGATATAGTAGAGTGATATGAGGGGTGCTCAGGTACTAAGCTCAACTGGCATAAGTATGAGACTTTGGTGTTAGGAAGAGGGATTATAGGTAGGGATGTGATTGGAATAATTGTCCTTGTAGAAGAGGCTGTTTGCTATCTGGGGATTTACTTTTTGGTATATAGCTCCTTGTTTTTTCATAAATAGTGAGAGCAGTAGTTAGCAGGATGGGAGAGCACTCTTTTGGGATAGAGTGGTCATTATATATCTCTGGCAGAGAGAGTGACAGTGCTGAATGTATACTGGCTGCCTAAGCTATAGTATCTGGAGTACCACTTGGACTTTCTGATATAGGTAGTCAAGTGACTATTGAAGATGGCTAGGATCTGGATATGGGTAGGGTGACAGAGTCAGATTTGTTGAGAGGTATTGACCTGGTCAGTAGACTGAAGAGGCCTGGGTCTGGTGGATTTTCCAAGTATCTTTATTGCTTGAGAATATGGTGACTGAAGTAAGTGAGCAAGTTGAGGGATAGAGAGTGAGTTCCCCTTATACAGAGGGTGTGAGAGGCCCAGTTCTCCCCCCATGATATAACTGGGAATCTTCTATCTCTGGTGGCTTTGGAGGGGAGTCAGAGGATGTACTATAGGGGATTCTAGTGGGGGGTGGTTGATGGGGCTCACTGTATTGGTCTCTGATAGTAGAGTGATGAGAGGGAGGAGAAATAGAGACCTCAGATGTAGAGGTGGGACTGCCTTCTGTTGGACAGAGTACCAGTAGATGACTTCTATTTAGAGGATAGTATAGAGTGCCTCTGAGAGCATGGAAGTGATCTGTGGCCTGAGGTGTGACAGGGGATAGAGATTGGAAAAGAGTGGGACTAGAACAGTATTTGGCTGTAGAGCAAGCAGGTGGTGAGATAGATTCTCCCCAAGTTCTGGATAGTATGGTGGAGACTTCTATAGCATAATATGATATTGAACTACCAGACAGATCACTTGGTAGAAGAAGGTACCCAGGAGTGTGAGGAGTATCTAAATATTAGGCAGAAGAGAGGAGTGGTACAGACTCCTGAATATTGGTTAAGGGAATATAAGGTGATAGGTGACTTTTGGAGGATTATTGAGGTATAGCTGGGGGTATACCCACTAGAGTTGGTGGCAGGAGAGAGGTGGGGTGACCTCTGGAGGAGACTGGTGGGGGGGCTGAGAGATGAGTGATTGACATTAGGATAGATGCTGGTAATTTAGGTTAGACTTACAGGATATTGGCTGTAAGTATTTGAGGAGGGTCAATGGTTGACATTAGGGGTGAGAGTGGCTAGATGGAAGTGGCTGATGACAGACCTATTGAATGAGTGGTGACAGAGTGGAGGTACTGGTGGAAGATATTAGAGATAACTAGTAGAGACAATCTGTAGGAAAAGTGAGAAGAGGATTGGGGTAGCAGGGGGGATGGCAGTGTTTTGAGAGAATGGTGAGGGGGAGAGAGAGCTTTCAAGTGGGATTGGGTGAGGGGTTTATTTGTATTTATATATCATAGACAGTTTGGTAATAAAGTAGAAGTCCTTATAACTATAAAAAAAAAAAAAAAAAAAAA
>RBNI01001352.1:0-22878 GCA_003990745.1 Jimgerdemannia flammicorona | reverse complement strand
TTTCTTTTTTTTTTTTCTCTTCTCTTTTCTCGCATAAATCCCCTCATGTTCAGGGCAAGGAACCAGGCCCGAGGCGGGGTCACATACACCTAAGTGTCGCACAAATGACAGGGGTGCTGATAACTTGATTCCTTTTCATCCCTGCCAGGAAATGGGCGAGCGCGGTCAAGTAAGTTCATGTCTGTTTTTTGTTTTTTGTTTTTTTGTTTTATATTGAAAGCGCCTCGTGAACCATGTTGCTTTACGGGCATTGCTTGAGCAATTTGTTTTGGTAAGTACCCATTGAAACGGACCTTCAGTCCCAGTTGTCATTTACAAAATGAAAATAAAAGGCCAACCTAAACACTATCTTAAAGCACCATGTTTATGACATTGTGTGTTGTGTGAGTTTAATGATTATATATGATGTGGTGAATTAGCAGTTAAAACTTGTATTGAATATTGGAGGCGCTTGTGCACAGCCTCGTAGGTAAAATCTAATTCAATGGTTTATGCGACCAATCATTATCCGTTCCAGCACTTCCGGCTCGGTACCTCTCAGCTTGGATAAGCATGGAGTAAAGGGTCACCACACAGGTGGCAACATCAAGGCATCCTTAATTCCGTCGACGACCTGTCAGTGAGAATGATGGAGTGATATAAGACATGGCGTACGTGATATCCAGGGCCACGAAACGCGACCTAGTCACCTTGAATCTGCCTACCTGTCTCCCGAGCAATTGCTCCACGATCACCATCGCAAAAGCAAATGTTGAGCCAGCTCCACGGCTTGTTATCAGGGTTCCGTCTACAACTACGCGATCTTCTGAGTAGTTGTACGCTGGAAGGGCATGCCAGAAATCATGTCAGATCAGCATGTAAGCAATATCAAAATCGTATGTAGTGACAACAATAAGAGTACGTACCATTTTCCAGCTCGCCTCTTACATCAGGGTGGGACGTAATATTGCCGCCCAGTCCGACTCCCGCGGACAATGCGATGACGGTTCCTGTAGGTATCGGAAATGGCATATGAAGAAGCAAAAACGAAAATAAATAAAATAAAATAATCAGCATAATGATTTCCTCAGAGACAAAATCGAAGGTGCGACGGCGTCTCGTGCTTTCAGAAAAAGTGTAAGTGAATTGGGATATCATCATTCACCTACCCACGCAAATGAATGCTGTGATCTTGCCCGCTTTGTTGTAATCGTTTAAAAGGCGGAGAACACCCGGCAACCAAGACAGGGTATGGGCACCCTCAACGCCGCCGGGGATTACGACGCAATCGAACGCGTTCTGTGAATATTTGAGAATATGCACACGGGTTAGCGTGTAATAATGCCAACACTTCACCAATTCCAAGTATATACATCTATTATTGGCTTCCGACCTGATCCCAATCTGGAGTTTTGTGCTCGAAGCTGATGTCGGGAATGATCTTCACGCCGCGAGAGCATTCAGCGTAGGCGGGGTTCTTGAGGGCAACACCGGCAACAACAACATTGATATTGGCGCGTCGGAGGACATTGGCTTGCGTATGGAAGGTGGGGTAGAGATAGTGAGTGTGAAGGTTCAAAAATCTTGAGAGCGTGTAGAGGGAGACAAAGATTACCGGTGACAGTGACTTGAATCTCGTCGGCACCATCGGTGATAAGGACAAGCGCTCGCTTTTGAGACATGTTTTTGGTGTTTGCTGAAGAGGATGGGGGGTTGAGTAGCTGGAACAAGGAAAGAAGGGCCTTTATATCACAAATAAAAGCAGTCCGAAATCTCGTGATCGAACTTGTGGCGCAGTAATCCAGATGACGCGGACCCCGCCACCCGGACCCGATCCAAACAGTCATTACGCGTCACTTGCGTAAGGAACTTCGCGGAGAAAAATGCCAGTAAGAATATGAGATGAGATTGACCTTGCATGGTAATCAAACTAGACTAATAAAGCTTTGTAATCCGATGAATGTGCCCAGGAGAGTTCCGACAACCTCCAACGACAACAGCTCTCAATGAAGTCGTCTTAATCAGAATTCTGGCCACCTCAGTAAATTTATTAGAAAGTACCTTATGGCCTATCTGGATTGGTACTTTTTAAAAAATTTCATCTCAATATTACGGATCAACACGCCGAAGCACATCTGGCATGTTTTCTGTTTGAACTCGTGCGGTTTATCACGTGCCTGAATTTGTGACGTCACCGCGTCCCGTTAAGGCAAAGCAAGCGACAAAATTATTGTTCAATGTGCATCCATGAACTCTTCCTCTCAAAAGTACCGAACCCATCCACGGTCTTAGTCGGTCGCATCAAACATGGTACGTGTTGCATCCATCGACGATGCATCGTTAGCCTACGGTTTTGGATGTATATTGCGTCAGGGTTGTGCTTGGGAGGAGAGAGATGGATGATGGAATTGAATGTTGGCTGTGGGCATGTGAATCGCACAACAGATTCTGATATCATGCACAGACTCTCGAGTCACTGGTCGGCGCCCTGCCTATATCAAGGAATTCTCACTCCTAAATCCTTCATTCTACATTCGCATCAACTCCCGTAGGACGCCCAAAAGCAACCCGTTAAACTCGCCAAGGTCACCAAGGTCCTCGGTCGCACCGGCTCCCGTGGTGGCGTCACTCAGGTCCGCGTCGAGTTCATGGACGACACCTCCCGTTCCATTATCCGCAACGTTAAGGGCCCCGTCCGCGAGAACGACATCCTGTGCCTGCTCGAGTCTGAGCGCGAGGCCCGTCGCCTGCGTTGAGAACACCGACATCGGGCACCGGAAACCCCCTCCCGTCGTTTCGCTATGCTCGTTTTTCTTTGGACCTCTCTCGAGATCGGACACACTATAGGACGAATCGACTTTATATTTTTCGCGATGGACATTGTGTGTTGAAGGTTAAAATCGGGCTAGTGGAACGTGGGATGTGGTCGGGTGTGAGTTTTCTTTTTTGAAACCGGTGGATGTGCGTTTTACTGATAAATAAACCTTTTTCAACAAAGCTCTATGTTCTTGTACCATCAATACTCGCCCTCATTTCGGTTTACTAACTTCACTATTTTGGGGGACCGTGTAGGTGGAAATGAGGTTGCGGTGTGAGGAGGGTGGAACCGTTTTTGGCTCCTAATTCCTGCAGCGAAGCTTGGAGAGCGACACGTGTAAGCAATTAGAGAGGAATGTGTTAAGAAGGGTGTAGAAAAGCCATAGGATAATCATCCATAATGATAGGCATCATCACGAGCTAGACCCATATTATTTGATTGTGCGTTTTGCTGTTTTCCTACAATTGAAAGGTGACAAACGGGATTAGAAACGTGGGACAATAATCCCAACGCCTTGCGCAACACACAAATTTCAATGACATCACTACGTGTGATCCGGCTGCGCCACCGCAACTCACTCCCAACCACCATTTAACTGCGTGCGGCATACTTTGGATTTATTCCTCTTATGCACAATAAAAAAAACTAACCTCCACCTCCTTTCCCCCCAAAAAAACCAAAGAAAAACTCTTCCATCGTCACCACGTTTGCCTCGACGCCATTGCCGACCCATTCTCGGTGCGGTACCGGCGCAGGTCCTTGGTCAGGTCGGGCATTGGTCTACCCCAGCCCGGTAACCGGACAATCTGTCATTCGTGACGGGTTAGTGTGATTACTCGAACTGATGAAGAAGAAAAACGAAAGGTTGCAAGGTGACCTCAAGCACTCACCATCACGGTGCAGTTGTCCTCCGTCCCGAGCTGCTCCGCCACGTCGACGAGCTTTGTCGCCGCCGTGGTCGGGTCGTCGTATTGTTTTATCTAGGGTGATTTGTGGGAGGAGTTTATATTGAGGCATTCAGGTGGTATCGATGCAACATGGTCTTTGTCAGACCTAACTTGCACGTGTCGTGTCGTTCGACGAAGCAAAGAGAACTCACAATGTCGACAATTTCCTGGTTCGACATGACGGAACTGATGCCATCAGTGAAGAGCACCTATTGAGATACACGCAAAGGCCCGAGATGGAAAGCGAGAAAGAAATGTATTGTCAATAGACTCGTAATCAGAAAGAGAAAGAACCCCTCTCGACTTCCCATGACAACCCACCAGGAACGCGGCATCCAGTCCCGTGACATTTCTCCTGGTAACGTCAGGCTCTGCGGACACCCCGAACCTCTTCATCCTGCGGTCGCCGATGGCCCTGCTGGTCTGCAACGTGCCCAGTACGCGCTCGTCCCCCCACGAGTCCGTAGTGATGAAGCCGGCGTACTTCCGCAGGCGCTCATGTTCGCCCGTGGCGCCCGGGTGGTGATCGAACGTCGTGAGCGGGATGGCCGTGCCGGTTGGGACGTCGCAGAGAAGGATGCTATGGTGAGGTATGGGGGTGATGCATAAATGGAGAGAATCGTGAGCGACACGGAGACGAGGGTAATGATAGAATACCTGGCAGGATAGATGTCCAAGGACCATTTGAAACGGGCCGACATCAGCAAACAATCGCACGGAATACTCACCGCGTGTCTCCCACATGCCCAACCACAAGATCAATCTGGCCGCTTTCCCAGAAGGGCGTCCCGTCCTTGGGCTCGACGATGACGATACTGGCTGTGGATCCGTCGACGACGCCTGGCTCCATGCTGCGTATGCAGTCGACGTCGGCACGGAGGAAGGCGAGTGTGAGGCGCTGCTCAAGCGTCAGATCGATGTCAGTCGACCCGCTCTTCAGAGCCTCGAGCAAAGGAGTGAGCACAGGCGGGACGGGAAAGCGGAGGAAGTAACCGCCGAGATTGCGGAGATCGGAGAACGTGGCTGGTAGGTGGGGCGCGCGCGCGGATTCGATTTTTTTGTGGAGGTTAGCGGTGAGCCTGGGTGACGGGGATCATGAAGAAAAGAAGGAGGAAGGGCGCGGTGGATTTCAATCGGATAGGCAAACATTTCGGCTTGATTGCGAGCATTGCGAGCATTGTGACATTAACGACTCGGCATGGATTGGATTGACTACCAGTCTGCAACATGTGGCCCGCCGTGCCTGCACGTTAATTTTTGTGGGGGTGAAGGAAACAAGAGAATAAATTAATTGAGGAATTCGTCAGGTCCAATATTCATGTGCCCCAGGATCCAATGCCCACCAACAGAAGCCGTACATCACACTACCCAAATCGATTGGAGCCATTCTTATCATACCCGTCAAAGATGCCAAAGTAAGCACGGTTCGCCTCTTTGAGCGGCGAACCTTCGCGCTGCGCGTCAGGGAGCTCGAGGGTTACAGCGCGGAACCGATCCTCGTTGTATTCGCGCGTGCCGCGGGTGCTACGGATGCCTATACAGCAAGAAGATCCAATTGACCTCAGGACTCAAGGAAGAAGTGGAAAAGTTCTACCGAGTGGGATGAGCGGATCAAGAAGCGTGGCGTACCGTACCGACAAGCTGGCGCGACTGAGAGAGCTGGAGTCGGAGGGTTCCGCCTTTTGAAAGAGCGAGTTGGGTGGTCAGTAAAAAGAGGGGAAGGGGGTGTTTTAAGCAAGGGTGCACAAGGGTATATCGTACCAGTGGTGGATCTGGCATAGTAGTAGTCTTGAAACGAGCTTGAAGGTGTTGAAGAGAAGGTGCGGAGGGGGGTGGGGAGGGGGGTGCGGAGGGGGGTGTGGAGGGCGCGGAGGGGGGTGTGGAGGGCGCGGAGGGCGGTGGCGACGCGTTTGAGTGGAGGTGGAGGAGGCATAGTGTGTCGGTGGGACTGCGATGAGGTTTCAAGCCACCAACCGCATTTTATAAGCCCGCGCAGTCGTTCTCTTTCTTTCCAAAATGTCTTTCAACCTCTTCCCTCCCTCGCCAAACTGGTACGCAGCAAAGCTCTGCACAATAGCAAATCAGCAAAACCTTTTCATATATGCCTCCCGAAACTCCCTCTTCGTGTTGAATGCAACAACCCTCCAATACCTCCACACTTTCACCGGCCACAAGGAACGCGTAAACTCCGTGTCCGCACGCGCTTCATTGTGTGCCTCCGCGAGCGCAGACAAGTCTGTAAAGTGTTGGGACCTCGCTACAATGACCTTTGTCGAGGGTTACGAACTTCATAGGGTGAGAACCCCTGTGCTTAGGCTGCCGGCTTCATCCTCGTCCTCCGCTTGGGTTGTGACATGCATCTCTAATTTTTTCCAGAACGAGGTGCTCTCCTTGACATGGTTAGAGGATAAGAGCATTCTCATCTCAGGTAAACCTCACTTTTTTTTTTTTTTTTTTTTTAAATTATCTCAGGTAAACCTCACTTATCCCACTCCCCTTTCACTTCTCAGCATTGGAGTCGGTTCACCACTGACTGTTCTGTGTCCTCTTTCATTCGAGCAGGCGACAAATCGGGCCAACTCATCGCATGGAATTCGGAAACGAAAAAAAATCGCCGATCTACCTTCCTTTCATCCGCCGTGTACTGCCTCGCTGCGACCGCCGTCACTGGAAGAGACATTGTGGCGGTTGGGTAATGAGGGCCTTTTGATTGTATATGCTTTAAAGTGACGGTGGAATGTCGACGATTTCGCGTAATCATCTAATAACCGGTCGCCGCTATAGATATCAGAACGGATCCATTGTTGTTGTCGAAATGTCCATCGAAAAGGAATCTGTCGTTCTCTACCGCCTTCAGGGCCACGACGATGAGATCCACGGGCTTGCCTGGCAGCCGCCACCCTCCGTAAGGAGAGGCACGCTCGGTAAGGGATGGTCTTTGGGCATCCCTTTCCTTTTTCATGCGGAAACCACCTCTTCTGCGACATAACCGCTGACTCCTCTTCCCCAGATCAAGACCCCGCAAAATTCGCTTCCCTCGCCTCAGGTTCTCGTGACAAGATTATACATATCTGGGACGTATCCTCCGAAACTGCCCTCAAGACGCTCACCTTGCCCAAGGCCAAAGGACACCTCACCGAACAGCAGAAATCGCGCCTGTGGATTACCGTCGCGTGGTCGCTGGCGAATAGAAACCAGCTGATCTCGAGTTCTTATATGTATGAGGGTTTGCATTTTTCTTCTTTCTCTTGTCCCTCTCTGGGCATCGTGTTCTGGCGTTGGATGTGTACTTGAATATTTAAATAAATAATTGCACAATCCATTTTTCTCGGACCACAGGGGTGACATGCTCCTCTGGAACACGCGCGATAACAAGGCCTCGTTTGAGAAGTTCGCCGATGGCCACTCGCGATGCGTCTTCAATATCTGCGTGTTCGACGGCGGCTCCAGGGCCATCACCGTCTCTATGGACCGCCAAGTACGGATCTGGTTTCCGTTTCGATGGTTGCGTTCTGTTCTTCACATGATGTACGTCGACTCACCACCGCTCGCCCGATGGACTGCCAGATCATCCTATGGGACCTGCGCACACGCAGGCCGTCCCTGACGATCGGGACGCTTGGTGGATTCGTATACTCGCTCGACGTCTGCGATACAGACCCGCGCAAGGTCGCCATGGGTTTGGGTGATAACACAATAAAGATATGGAACTATGGGAACGCGGAGAATTTTTATGATTCGGTGCTGCTATGGAAAGGATTGAAAGCTAAGGTTACATGTGTAGGTATCTTTGCCTGTTTGGAGACGGCGGCGATTCGAGAATCCGCCCCAGTTTTGTAATAATCTTGGCCGTTTATTCTTTGTTATATCTCACCACCCTTCTCTCGCCCACTCTCTCCAACACGTCATCGTAATTAGGTGAAGTGGCACCCGACGCAAGAAGGTATCCTAGCATTTGGCACCGATACCGGCAACGTCGGCGTCTTCGACATATACGCCGAGAAGCATACGACCTTCAAATCGTACCACAAGGACAAAGTCTACGCCATTGACTGGGGACCGCCGGTTTCAGCGCGCGATGGTACCGGCGCCCACAAGGAGAAGGAGGCGGCGACGGACCGGACATGGGCGGTGTACAGCTGCGGCGGGGATGGTATCGTACTCGTCGGCGACCCGGAGAAACCCGCTAAGGCGAGCGCCGACATCAAGGAGGCGGTCGAGAAAGGGAATAGCGAGTGGGTCAATGCCGTGCGGGTGAGCGGTGGTGGGTTATGCTATAGATATTTAGGGTATAAGGTTACGATGGAGCTTGATGGCTTACCCCGTGTTTTGGTTTTACTCGTCGTAGGAGAGGTCGTCAAAGCTGGCGAAGCGTAGCGAGGTGGCCGTGCACCCGCGACAGAAGTACGTGGCGCTGGGCAATGCCGATGGGTCGGTGGAGGTCTTCGCGTTGCCCGAGTACAGGCTCGTGTACTGGTTCAACGGGCATAAGGGCTGGATCAATCGGCTCAAGTGGTGTGCGTCTGGCGATGGTGTGTATGGGGTTGTCGCAGAGATCGTCTATTACCGACCGAGAATTACATCGAGGACATTGTCGTTGAATCGTGACATACAATTCATTAGGTGATCGCTCGATTGTCCGTTGATATTCACAGATGCACCGTCGTCGCTGTGGCTCGCCTCGGGATCCGAAGATGGGCTGGTGTGCGTTCATGATCTCGGGGACTCCACGAGTCTCGTTTCGGACGGTACGATTGATGTTAGATTAGTCGCGATTTACTCGTGTCGCTATTTAGTAATACTTTACAAAGTTGCATTGCTCTCGTTTTTTACCCATCTTAGGCCTTCCGATTCCAACGGGCACGTGCTTCCGCACTTTCAAATCGCATTACAAAGGCGTCTCGGACCTGGCGTGGAAACCGTCTGCCGGGGGGTCGAGGTTGCTATCCACGTCGTTTGATGCCACGGCAGTGGTACGTGTCGGGTTTGGCCACACTTATTTTCTATCCGACTGTCGGAAGCGGGCGTCCATATAATAACATATCAATCACGAAATATAATTATTCTTTGTTGACCATCAAGGTATGGGATATCCCGCAGGGTGCTCCCATAGCGCTCTTCCGCGGTCACCAGGGCCGGATCCTGAGCGCCGTCTGGAGCTTATTGGAGGAGGATCTGGTATTCACGGGCGGAGACGATCTGATGGTGTGTGTTTGGAGGGTCGGCGAATGGCCATATGTCAAGATAGCTGGTAAGAGGTGATCTGGGATCAACGAGGGACTCTTTTTGTGGCAGAAGGATCTGGTTGCGTTGATACCTAGGGGCTTTATCGTAGAGTTTACTTGTTTTATGAACGCTATGTTTTTTTCTTCTAGAAACCGATAGGAAGAACAATGCAAAAGCGAAAAAACCAACCGAGTCCCCCTCATCGTCGTCGGTTGTCCCTGGTCAATCCGTCGGGGAATACAACGCGACAGTTGGGACAGATCAGCAGAACCCCCCATCGATGACCGCCTTTTCCGCTGTATCGGCTTCTGGCCCCGCGTCCATCGCTTCTTTGTCATCGACGGCGGCGTTCCTAACGCCTCCAGCCACCACGCTGAAGAAGGCTCAATTCCGGGTCATCAAGAAGGGTAAAACCAACATCCTTCCGCTGAGCACGGCTTCATTCCTCACAGAACCGCGTAAGAAGCTGCAGCGGCAGTGCCTGGAACTGGCTGCTAAGCTATATGGTGGTGACGTAAAGTCCGCGCTGGAGGAGATGGAGAGGGCGGTGGGTGAAGGGGAGGAAAGGGCGAAGCTGGAGATGGGGGCGGAGGCGGAGGGGGGGGGGACTAAGGCGGGAACGGGAGAGGATGAAGATGGGGATGGGGGTGAGAAGGATACGGAGGGGCTTGGTGATGTGACAGGGAGATCGGTGAGTGATCTGATCTTTGGCGAAAAGGCAGACGTCAGGAAACTTGTTGAGATGGAAGGTATGTATCGACGAGTTGGTTGTAGCAATCATTCCTTCTCGTGGCAACCCGAACACAAACGGTCATTGCGGTATGTATTTCACCTACACGATATCAGCCGAAAACCATACAAGGACAATCCCCTCTGCTATCAGCACGGCAAGCATGGCATATAATTTTGCGTTACCGCTAGACGTCTGGCGAAGTAATCTTTCAGATGTTATCGCTCAGGCTATGGAGGATGACGAGGTGGGCTTGCAAGAATGGATAACAGTTGCGTTAAGTCCATCAGGTATGTGGTTTGAAGACCGCTAATGAGTCGTCAACACCTTGTTCTCTTCAGCTTGCACTTATTTGTGGTTTGTGGCATGATCGGATTCCTGGACCGTTCACGCGTTGCAATGGTACCTTTTATTGTCTCAATTAAGCTGGCAGAGACGTTTGGGTAGCTCTCTTGCGCCGGCAGGCGGAGAAGCTCGCCGCTTCTGGTGACCACCACACCGCTGCCATGTGCTTTCTAGCGTGCTCAGAGGTGTACGAGGCTGTTGGGGTATACAGCAAAGCGGGAATGTATAGGTATGTCCACATTGCCGGTTTCGTACGGAGTTGAACGAGCATTTTGCACCCAAGGTCATCTGAACCAATGCGACTATATCATTCGGATGTGTTCGCAGAGAAGCTATTGCACTCGTCAAATTGCGTCTTCCGCCTGAGGACCCGATACTTGCAGAGTTATGCACGGAATGGGCCTTGCAATGCGAATCGAAGGGGCTGTATGAGCAGGCGGCTAAATGGTGAGGAATTGAATCCCTTCGCCTTGACAGGTTTTGTAAGACAGCATGGCCACTCGGTCTTAATTATCGCATGCATTCATAGCTATCTAGCGGCGCAAACACCGACTTCGATCCAGCACGCCTTGAACGCCCTGGCCCGCCGAAACGACCCGTCTGCTCTTTACGCGACTGCATGCCTGGCGAAGGTGGTGATGGATGCGTCGGCGGACGAGCGGGTGGCGAGGTACGAAAGCGAGATGAGGAGGCGAAAGGAGTGGGAGGAAGGCATGAATGAACATATCCGGGCCCTGACAGATGAGGCTGGCAATGGAGGAAGCAATGAGATTGTTGAGGTGAATGTGGATGAAGTGGCGAAGAGAGACATGTTGAACGAAGGCGGAAATGAGGCCGGCGGTAGGATGAAGATTGATGATGTAAGTGATGATGTGCAGATGCACGATATAGTTGGCCAGGTTTCAGGCACAAAAGATCAAGATGGAGATTGTGGTATACTAGATACCGACGGCCTAGGTAGTAATGCATAAGGTATAATCTCGCAATATATTGCAAAACAGATTATGGGAGATCGAATAATGACAATGTTCAATGAGTACATCAGAAAGCACAAATACTTAGAAGGCACAGATATGGGGAAATTGGCGGGTCCTGATTTCCAATCAACTACATGTAAACTTTGAGTACGACTACAGAAAAATACCCGATATCAACTCTTGGGCCATCTGTGCCACTTTCGCCCACAATAGGTGCGATCTCTAATATATTTGCCAAATCCCATATATCTGAGAGCCTAATTCTATATAGAGAGTAATTATTTAACTTAGAGTTTTATATGATTAAGGACAAAAACATTACTATATTATATATGATAACTGTATCTCTTACTACTAATATCTTATTAATGATCTCATCTACAATATTAATAAATATATTATTGAAGAAGATATAATATATTAATAGAAATATAAAAAATACTGCAGAGGAGGAAGAAGGCCCAGTGGGAGCCAAGGGAGCAAACTCAGAGCCAGTGTCAAAGTGAACAGAAGACATGTGGAAGAGTGTGTATAAGGGGGATGAACAAAGAATGTAACCAAAATTGCATCAGCCATTTATTGCCATGCAAAAGCGTGGTCCTTATATACAAAATATGACATCCCAAAAGGGAGGATGTGCCACAACTTGGGGCGAACCAAATTAAGAACCACATGACTACTGGAGATAAACAGAGATAAAGGGGGAGCCAATCCCAGTTGCAGGATAAAAATCACAAACAAACACAAACAAAACAAATCCAAATTGAGATTAAAAAACATCTGTGGACCCCAGAGGAGTGAGCGCAAGTGAGGGGTGAGGCCAAAATGGAGTGAGCTGCAGCGAGCTTGAGCAAAGCGAGGGGCTGAAGGCAACAGAGGGGAGCAGAGTAAGGCTGAGACCCCGGAGTGAGCATGAGACCCCAGAGGGGGCAAGGATGTTTTTTAATCTCAATTTGGATTTGTTTTGTTTATGTTTATTTGTGATTTTTATCTTGCAACTGGGATTAGCTCCCTCTTTATCTCTGCTTATCTCTAGTAGTTATGTGGTTCCTAATTTGGTTCACCCTAAGTTGTGGTGCGTCCTCCCTTTTGGGATATCATATTTTGTATATAAGGACCATGCTTTTGCATGGCAATAAATGGCTGATGCAATTTCAGTTATGTTCTTTGTTCGTCCCTCTTATATACGCTCTTCCACATATCTTCTGTTTACTTTGACACTGGCTCTGGGTTCACTCCCTTGGCTCTCACTGGGCCTTCTTCCTCCTCTGCTATACCACCTACCCTTGGGGCCTCTGTCCTCATTGACAAAGTTATGGATGAGGTTCCTCCTCCTTCTCTCCCCACCTTCACCCCTGCCATTGTCTCATTTGAGTCTTACATCTTAGCTGCTGTTCTCTCCCTCTCCCTGGACCTTTGTCCTTCTGGTCGTCTGCTCCTTTCTCAGTTCTGGTCAGTTCTTGTCCTCTCTGCCAAGGAAGCTCATCTCCACCATGACGTCGATGTCATCACTCTGTCTACTATTTGCTACTCTATTCTTCCTGAGGCCTGCTGCCAAGCTCTCTCTGAAGAGATTCATGCTACCACTGCTGCCACCAAGCTTGCTACTGCTGATGCCACCGCTACTTTCACTACCACTACCTCTGCCTCCTTTCACCATGCCTGTGCCGCTTTTGTGGCCTTTGCCTCCTCTCGTCTCTCAGATGCTATCCTCTTTTGTGGCTTTGCCATCTATGAAGTTCTCTTGGTCACTGCCAACATCGATGCTGTACATCATTTCCTCCTTGCCAGCACCTCCTTTGTTGCTCATCTTCATGAGCAGGAGATATCTTGTACCACCGCTGTTGCTTGTGCCACCACCACTGCTCCCCTCCCTACCTCCTCTGAGGTTTCAATCTCTGAGGCCATCCGTGCTGAGGCTCATGCTGCTGTCTGTGCCAAGGTTTGTTCTTTCGCCACTGCTGCTACCAAGACCCCCTCCAATACCCCCACCAAGACCCCTGCCAAGCCCAACCAGGCTTTGTCAGCCTCTTCTTGGTCCCCCTCCCCCATCAAGGCCTCCTCCTCCTCCATTCCCCCTGCCCCCAAGCATGGCCATCAACTTGGTTCTCGCCCCATTGGGGTCTGGCCTTATGCCATCTGCTCTGGTTGCCTCCACCATGCCTACTGGCACCTGGCCAAGTCCGTCTGCCCCCATGGTGGTGTTCCTCATACTGCTGCCCCCTTGGCTGCTCACTCTCCCTCCGTCTCCTCCACTGGCTCCTCCTCTGCCTCCTCTCCCCATGCCCCCAAATGCAAGGCTGCACGAAAGCCTGTGGCTGCAAGGTCTGGCACTCTGATGGGGTGTACTCCTGCTCATTGGGCTTGCCACCTTCAAAAAAAGTCAGAGGGAAGGGGAAGGCCTCCCGCTCTTAAACTTCCCCCCAGTGTAGTTCTCCCCCGGTGTCCCTGTCCCTTCTCAGATTCCGTCATTGCTTCTGGTGTGCCCTGAGTGGTTCCTCATACTGTCCCCCCTTCACCTTTCCCAGTTGCTTGTCTTGAATTTTTGGGTTTATTCTTCTTCTGGAGCTCTTTTGTCTCCTCCTTTTTCTTCGGCTGACTGCCTCCTTTCTCTCCTTCAAGTCTTTGCCTTATCCCTGGGTCCTCACTTTGTTTTTCCTGTGACTCCCTCTCAATTCTCCTTCACTGATCTGGCTTGTCTTCTGCACTTTTGTCATGCTCTTGACCTTGCCATCTTCTTTGAGGATCATGGTGAGATGCCCTCTCACTATTTTGTTCCTAGCAATTGGGTCCCCCCTCCCAATGTCTCTTCACACTGCATATTCCTTGATATGGCTTGCTCACTGTCCATTCCTGGATGTGCTCACTCTTGCTTGGTTTCAGACCATGCTGTGCATATCACACTTAAATCGGTCAAGCAACTGCCTTTACACTTGCTCACAGTTACTGATAAGAATCAGAGTTTTGTGCTTATTCCTAAATTGCTCTACCTTGATGGCCTTTCTGCCCTCCTTTGAGCCATGGCTTACAAGCCTAGTGTTCTTGGATTGGATGAGGTTCTCACTCTTCTTCAGGTTTCTCTAGCTCATGCTAGATCACTTTCGGACTCTCCTTTTGTGAACTCCATTTTTAACTTCTTCCAGGACTCTTTGTCCTCTCTGTATATTTGTCTTCTAGTTTTTTATGCCCTTTCCAAAGTTCACAAGCCTTCTTTGGCTTGGCATCCTATCATGGCTGCTTTTTGTTCACCTACCACTGAGATTTTGAAGTGGTTCTCCTGCTTCTTCCTCTCCTGGATAGCTCTTCTTCAGCACCATCTTGGGCCTGAGTATACCATTCTTCGTGATATCCAGGAGCTTGCCCTTCTCTGCTCCACCATTGTGCCCATTCATCATTTTTCCCATTTGGTCTCTGGTGACTTCTCTTCTTTTTATACTGCTATTCATTTTGATGAGATCAATGATTGTCTTCGTTTCTTGGATTCCATTGTCTTTCCTTTGGATTCTCCTGTTTTGTTAGCTTCCATTGTTGAGCTTACACTCCTCATCTGCTGCTCTAATTTCTTTGAGTCAGCTCTTGGCTGTTTTCACCAGGTATCTGGTATTGCCATGGGAATGAATTGTGCCCTCACTCTTGCCAACTTAGTTGGTCTGGCTCATGAACTTCATGTGATATGTAATCCTACTTCATCTCTTTCTATCATGTTCTGGGCTGGGGATATCTTCTTTCGCTGATATATTGATAACTTCATTGTCTTCACTGTTACTGATGTCAATATCCCTAGTGTGTTCCTGGGCATCTACCCTCTCTATCACTCTATTACTTAGGTGTGCAGTATGACTAGTATTCCTTTTTTGGACCTTTCCATTTCTCTTTCCCCCTTTCAAATTATTATATATTCTTGTTTTTCTCATTCTCAACAGTTCCCTGACTTCTTGTTCAACCATCCTCATTATACTCTTCTTGTAAGCGCACAACCTCCAAGCTACAGAAACCACACGTCATCCTCTGAACAAGCCACCGAAATCACATACGATCTTCGAACAAATCTGGAAATCACCTGCAAGATCACGAAGCTGAGTCAAACAGAAGTCACAGCACACAAAGCTGAGTCAATATGAAGTCACAGAACACAAGATTCACACAAACAGAATCTTATCAATTCAGAACAAATGCATATATACTCAGCCCAAGATGCGTCGAAATGAAGAACCAAAACAATAACAACCACAACTTTCAAATACACAAACATGACTACTGAAATCTACAACCGCATCCATGCTGATATTTGGAATGCTATTGTCAACCGAGCCACACCCCCTCTGCCCCTCATGAATATCTACAGCTAAGCACCTCTCTACTTCATAGAAGCCCGATGGAATGCCTTGAACATGCTTAACGAGGCCCACCGGATTGGACAAATCTCAAGCTACTACCAGATCGGCCGCCTCCTGGAAGACATGGTTGAACACCACCATGATACAGACATTACCCAGATGTCTCAATACTAGAAACTCATCGCCCGCAAACACAGAGAACTCTTCTATGAATACAGCACCTTTATTCCCTGCCTCCGAGTTACTATCAGCGAAATGGTTGCTATCCTGTCCTATGGCCAAATTGACAACATGATACAAGAACTCAATCACAAGTATCTTGAGTACGTTGAAACCACAGACAGAACCTTCCCACACCCTGACAACCACATCCTGCAAATGCCCCAAGTTGGATATACCATGAAGGACATCTACAATATAATTAACTTCGACAAAGATGAAGCAGAAGACAATGATCCTTCCGACACCAACATGACCTCAAGCCAAGGATCTCTTCCAACTCTGATCACACCGCCAACTCTGCTGATGAACTTACAACAGTTCATAACCACATACGAGACTTATTGGGACAATGATCACTGGCACGAATACCAACCTGCATTTACCCCCGATTACTTCAACTATAATGAAGAGACCGGAGAACACAACCTGTACCTTCAGACAACCCTCGAGATTGAACCAACCACTCCACCACCCGAGTATGAACAACATGAACCACAACCGTCAGCATACTACAACCCTGCAACTCATAGTGCTGTAACCTACAGAAGATATGCAGACAGCGAATCCAATGAAAACGAAGACGATGCACCACTTCTTCGCCCTCCAACACCTTATCCAGCATACAAGATAGATGATGTGATCCTGTGGGACGGAGATGAAGTTCCAATGTATTATTACCTCAGCGAACAAGGAGAAGTAATCCGCGAACCACTCTTCCTAGATGACTACTTCTTCAGAGATGATGCAATTGATGGTAATATCATCGAAGACTACCCAGACAGCACCTAAACCTATAAATAGATTAGCAGTCATAGTATAGTTAGATTAGCCTTATACGATGTAACTGTGAACTGACTCAGCAGTCAGACGATCTCTTGACATATCAGATCATACTTGTACTACGTGACTGCATTCCGACTCAGCAAAGCACTTAGTGCTACACCCATATTTAGCATAGTCCAGATAGCCCCTCACTAGTATAAATACTCCCTCCCCCAGACCTCAGAATCTCAGACTGAACAATCTGAACACAACTCCTGAATACTTCCCCACAATATCCCTTCATACAACTACTCCTAGTATAGCAATATCATGAATAGAGAATAAATCTATTTAATAACCCACAAACCACTCTTAAGTAAATCCGCTCCCCGTTAGGTCCCACTCTTACCCCCATCACGAAATTTCCTAATTGGGTATTGTCTGCAGTGATATGCCAATTCAACTAAGCAGGTCTTAGTTTCTTAAACTTCCTGAAATACGGAAAATCCTGAATATCCAGAACTAGTCCATTGAAAGGACTTTGATTGAGACGTCAACCCGATCCTGAAATCAATAAGCATAGAGGACGTACTCCATATTAAATTGATCTTGACCATAAGAAAACGGTCTTCCAGAATATCTAGAACTTCCAGAAAACCCTTCCAGAACTATATAACAGTTATCCTAAAAAGCAACCCTCTTACAACTTGGTAGCAGCGGTTTACAATCCAATTCCGCTTCAAGACGCTTCCTTACCCTGCTACAAACCCTTCTGCGAATTCTTACAAGTTGGTATAAAGCCCAACCTCTGACCTGGAATTTATCGTGAACCATCTGACAATCTGGAGAGAATTGAACCTGATACACAAGGACAATTTGATCTCCACACCTGCAACAAGTGGGACAAACTTCATTCAAAAAAAGAAGTACTCCGATTAAATCAGCAAATAGGCGAACACCTATTCACCGAACTCCTTGCACTACACCCAGTAAGTCAAGATGAAGAAGGTCTTATAGAAGCCTTCTTTACTCTTCTCAATAAGAGTTTTGTCAGCTCCACAAATCCGAGCGACCTAGGACAACCAGTGGCAGTCTTTCTAGCCTTAGTACCTCACGAAGCCCAAGCCTCTGTAGCCAAGTAGCTCAACTCTACCGACTTTCACCGAACCAGAACCAAGACTGCATTATACTACCGATTCCAGAACAGCAAGACCCACCATATTCTTAAGGAAGAAGCAAGAGAAACTCTCATCTCTCTCCGGTACCTCTCGGGTTACACAAAGTTCGGGAAACAACTACAACATCGTTTTGGAGAAAAAGAGACTAGCAACATGGCGACCAACAAGCAATCTGAGGTGCGTACTGGGCAGGGCGGCCCAAGTGCGTTCGACTGGCAGCAAGTAGGGAGGGGCCCTGGCCTGGGGGGAGGAATAAGGGGGCTGCTGGCAGGAGGGCATGGAAGGGGAGGAGGTGGTAGTGGCGGACAAGGATTTGGGAGGGCGAGTTTCGCTGAGACGGTGAAGGGGAGGAGGCAGGCGTCAGGGCTGAAGGGTTGGTTGAAGAAAGGCAAGGAGACGGAGAAGGCATCTATACTTGGGGGAGTGGCCCTTGGTGGAGGGGGTGGTGGGGCTGGAGGGGTAGTGGCTGGGGGGGGTGTGACGGCTGATGGCGATGGGACTGCTGATCTGGAAAAAAATCCAGATGTGACTGCGGATGGTGTGGCTGAGAGGAGGGGGCTTAGGAGACAAGGAGATTTGGCAGATGGTATGACGGGACTGGCAGTGGCACCGTTACTCAAGAAATCGATTTCGGCATTCGCAGTGACCCTGTGCTTCCAGGGCCTTGCGGTGATAGCGAAAATGGTCTTGGGGCTGATTGCTAAGCAGGTGGCTGGAGCGGCGTCTGTTAAGTTTTTGAAGGGACTGGAAGGAGTGGAGGTGGGTTTTGAGGAGGCTGAGCCATTGGAGGAAGCATTGAAGGTTGGACTGGTAGTTGGGGAGGTGTGTGTACTGATGGCTCGATGCCTGAAATGGGACCCCAGAGTGGTCCAACTGTTGGTGAAAGGGGTGCCCACGGTGACAGCGATGGAGATGAGGAAAAGGGTTGAGGAGGTCATGGCGGAGTATGGCGAGGTAGTGGATATTGGATTTAGGGTCTGGGAGGGGACTTTGCTCAGGACGGGAGATGTGGATGTGAGGATTCGGTTGGCGGGAAAGGAGGCGATGGGGAAGGCAAGGGACTGGCCTTCTGGTATGGTCTGGGGGGCGATTGTGTGTAAGGTGACGAGGATGAAGGGGAGCGAGGAAGAGGAGGAGGATCTATTGGAAGCACTGGAAGAGCTGAGTGGTGCAGTGGAGAGGTGGGCAAAGGCTTGGAGGGCCTTCGAGGAGGCGATGCACTTGGAGGTGGTGGATGGGAAGCAGTTTCGAGTGAGCAAGGTCCAGTGGGAACGAGATCAGGGATGTAAGAGGCAGAGAGAACTGTTGGTGAAAATGAAGGAGGGACCTCAGAAGGTGACAAGCAGGATGGTGGCCGAAGAGGGGGCCAAGGCGAGTGTCTGGGCTGGCGAGGGAGGTGGAAGTGCGGGGAAGGGGACTGCTGTGAACAAGGAGGTGGCTGATAAGAACCCGTATGCCAATGGTACGCTGGAGGTGTGGGATGAGATATGGGAGGATTCTCCGATGCCCACTCCCCTCATTAGATGGGGCCCAGCTTCACGAAACAGGGTGGAGGAGGATGTGCCAATGAAGGGGGCCCAGCGAGTGCGATTTGGAGTTCCGGAGGCGGAGAATGGGGGACAAGTGGTGGCAGTGGGTGAGGAAGAACTGGTGGACATCTCAGAGGAGTGGGATGAGGCTGCGAGTGCTGGGGCAGACACAACAATGCTAGAGGGTGAGAGGCTGGCGACCCCTGGAGGGAAGGAGGTGGGGAACCTTCTTTGGATGCACAGGATGATGAACAACCTAGCGGCTGAGGAGCTCGGTGAGGTGGATCTGAGGGTGATGAGTGATGCCCATTGGGCGAAGATTTTGCAGGGGGAAGGAGTGGTGATGGCTTTGAAGGCAGAAATCCTGGCGGTGTATCTGGAGGAGGAGGGCTATGAGGTCGATAAGGAATGGGAGATGGAGATGGCAGAGGTTGCTGGTGAGAGGGCGGAATACTGCTGGACCAGACATCATGGACTGAGGCTCTGGCAGGAGGCCTGCTTGGAGTACAGAGAGGAATTTGAGGAGAAGACAGATGGGGAGATGAATGAGCTGTTGGCAGGGCTTGAGGCTCAGAGGGCTGAGGAGGAGGAGGTAACCATGGAACACAATCTGGATTTGGCACAGGAGGAGATGAACTTGGAGCAGTAGAGATGGATCGTTTACACACCATATTTTCACTATGAACAGTACAACCAATATCTTTTCTTTGAATGTGAATGAGTTACGGGGCGCTTATCGACGAAGAAACATTTTTACTTGGCTGAAGGGATTGGAGGCCGATCTCTTCCTTTTACAGGATATCAGGTGTGAGGATGACTTGGATAGACTGGAATAGACAAAGGAGTGGGGAGGCGAGACGATTTGGAAGGGCAAAGTTGGGATTCTGGTGCGGAAAGGCAAAGGGGAGATAAGGGATGTGAGGAGCTGGGGAGAAAGATTGGTCTGGGGAGAGTGGATACGTGCAGGTTGAGAGCCAGTTATAGTGGGCTCCTGCTACTGTCCTGCGGTACGGAGTGAGCGTGTGGATTGGATGAAGGGTTTACTAGAGAATGGGATTCTTGCAGAGGTTGGGATCGACGTGCTTGGTGGAGACTTTAATATGGTCAGAGATGTAGTGAGAGATAGAACTGATGGAGGACGAGGAGCTGATGGGCAGAGTGGGGGACTGGCAGTATGGGAGGAGGTGGAAAGACTGAGTGCTCTGGTGGATACCGGTAGAGAGTGTTGGGGGGATAGGAGGGTATACATGCATTGGGCTGGGGGCTTGGGAACGAGGATTGATTGGATTCTGATGGCTGACTGCTGGGGCTTGGATGTTTGGAAGTCACTGGAGGTGGAATGGTGCCCATGGTCGGATTACTGGGGACTTTTGGGCCAGAGGTGCTTTGGGGGAAGTGGGGATGGGCCTGGACATTGGCGCCTCAATTCCTCCTTGTTAGATGACAAGACCCAGTGGGAGGAGTGGGCTAAGGACATTTAGCTGTGAGTGGAGAACTGGTGGCAGGAAGGTGCCTCAATCGGGGTTCGGTGGGTGAGATTGAAGGCAATGGCCAAGGTGTATTGGAGTGAGGCTGGCAAGGAAGCAGAGAAGCAGAGGAGACTTAGAGTGCGTTGGGCTTCCACCAGATTGACTAGGCTCTTGGAGGAGTGGGCGATGTTGAGAATGTTGGAGGGAGAGGATGATTGGAGGTCAATGAGAGTAAGAATGGAGATCAGGGAACTACAACAGGTGCTGCGGGATGAGGAGGAGGCAAGGGTACAGAGCTTGGCAGCAAGGCTCCGCTGGCAGGATCTGGAGGAAGGGGAGAGGCCTTCCAAGTTTCTCACAAGGGCTCTCTGGGCAAGGCGGGTACAGCAACGATGGGAAGAGGTGTTGGACTCAGATGGTACGCTGGTGTAGGGTGTACAGGACATTCTTGGATCACTGAAGGAGAGATGGAGTGGATTGTGGAGTGAGGAGGAGGGTGGGGCGGATGCTGCAGCTATTGACCAAGTATTGGAGGATTGGCATCTGCCACAAGTAGAGGGGCTAGGTGACCTGGTGAGGCCGATACAGGAAATTGAGATCCACCAGGTTCTTGCTGCTACAACGCCAGGTACGGCACCTGGAGAGGATGGTCTGCCCTGGGACTTTTGGAAGTGAATGGTTGGCATCCCAGGGGTGATAGGAGAAATGGTGGCATTGTGCAACTCCATTCTACAGACTGGGAGGTGGGTGGGAGAGCAGGACCTTGGGCTGGTGATGCTGCTCTATAAAGACAAAGGAAGGCAGGAGAACTGGAAGAACTGGCGACCGATCATGTTGCTAGATATGGACAGAAAGTTGGTGACTAAGGTGGTGGTGGCGAGACTACAGAAGGTGGCCCAGCAAGTTGTGGGTAGTGAGCAGAGGGGATTTGTGGGTGGGCGGCTCATCAGGGATGGCACTGCCTGGGTACATGGAGTTATTGAAGGGGCAAGGACCTGTGGACTGGATGGGTGCCTAGTCTTCTTGGACCAGGAGAAGGCTTATGACCGGGTGCGAAGAGTCTGGCTGGCGAAAGTTTTGGATAGAATGGGGGTTCCGACCCAATTCCGGTCAGCTATGGTCAGCCTACTGGAAAGGAGTAGAGCGGCGCTCGTGTGCAATGGTCATAGAGGGATAGCGTTCCCATTGGGTAGGGGGGTGCCCCAGGGGGACCCACTGTCCCCCATTTTGTATGCTCTCTCCCTAGAACCCCTTATGGATAGAATTAGGTGGAGGATAGTAGGACTCTCTATCTTTGGCATAGGATGGAAAGTTGGGGCCTTTGCTGACGACATGGTGGTTGGTTTGGGTTCGATTGCAGATGTTGAAGAGCTCAGGAAGTCTGTGGAGTGGTATGAGGAGAACTCTGGAGCAAAGTTGAATTGGCATAAGTGTGAAACAATGGTGCTTGGCAATGGTTTGGTGGGAGGGGAGGTTATAGGAACAATTGTCTCTGCAGGAGAAGCAGTGCAGTACTTAGGCATCTATTTGTCGGTCTACGGATCAGTTCTGCCTAGGCTTTGGTGGGAGCAGAGGATTGGGATCTGGGAGGAAGCCCTGCGGAGTTGGGGGGGAAGACAATTCTCTCTGGCAGGAAGGGTCTCGATCTTGAATGTCTATTGGCTGCTGAAGTTGTGGTACCTGGCGTATCATCTGGACTTCCCGGCTTAGGTGGTGAAGCGATTGGTGAAGTCAGCGAAGGGATGGATTTGGGCTAGACGGCGGAGTCAGATTGGTTGGGAGACCTTGTCCCTACCAGTGGCTAGAGGTGGTCTCGGGCTGGTCGATTTTCCTAAACGGTTACATTGCTTGCGAGCATGGTGGTTAAGAAGGGCAGTGGAATTGCATGGTGGTGATTGGGTGCCTCTACTACAGATGATCTGGGAGAGGCGGACATCACCAGACCAGCTCCTTTCTCCGCTACCTTACCGGTCACAAGGTTTGGTAGGTAATCTTCCGAGTCCCCTTTCCCCTATTATTACCCCCTCTACCTCGGGTTGGTTTGCTGTGCCTGCATGGGCATGGTGGGAGGAGGGCAATGGTGATGAGTTGCCCCTTTATCGGTGTCCGATCGGTATCTTCTTCACTTTTTCGCGGTTTCTGGTGCCTCTGGCTGCGTCTGGGGTGTACCCGTTTTGGTGTGGCATTTTCTTCCTTTTGCCGTCGTCAACAAGGTGTCACCTTTGGTGTGTCATGGGCTACGTAGGGTGTCGGCCGACCTTGGGCGTCAAGTGCCAGTGTAGGTTACCTGCAGGTTATTCGGTGCCTGTGGTGGGGCCCTCTGAGCTTTGGCGAGCTTCCCGGCGAGCACGGCGCTGGC
>RBNI01001351.1:0-22878 GCA_003990745.1 Jimgerdemannia flammicorona | reverse complement strand
CCCCCCTACCCCTTCCCGATAAAAGACCACTTTGTCTAACACAATCGCCACCCTCCCACCACTCTGCTCACAGATCCTAACCACCAAACCACGACGTTGTCCCCCCTGAGGACCCCAAAAATACTACAGCTCAGACAATCTCTCATAGTAGGAGCTTCTAAATATCTCCCAAAATACATCAATTACTCACTCTATATTAATTATATAAGCTAGTAAGTCTAAAAACTTTTCCAAAATATTATATTCCAGAGGTTTTCCAAAATCCAACCCTGGACTAACTATACTAGATAGAAGGGTTGAGGGAATTACTAAAGCAGCCTCTAACTCCTATCTTGAAGCAGTCAGCAATTCACTTGGGTCAAAATCAGTAGAGATAAAATTAGCTTCCATTTCACAATAATATACTAGAAGAACCTAACAGTGGTGGTGCAAAGTGGAGGATTGTCGGAATGGAAAAAAGAAACCATAACTGACAAGAAATGCTGAGGGATGCTAGAGGATACCAGAGGATACTAGAGACTGGCCACAAGAGATACTCCTCTGAAGAGAGAGGATATTATTGGTACAGATTGGGAGTTACTATCCCAACTGGCCTCCAGTCATCCTTGTGACATCCCTATCATGGTGAGATAGGCCAGAAGTTCTCCTCTCAAGAGTGAATACTGGAGGCTGACTGAAAGAAGTCCTCTGCTAAAGTGAGAGTATATAGCTAGCACAAATCAGGAGACACTCTCCTGATCAGCCTCTCCAGGATACTAAAGACTGACTGTGAGAGATCCTCCTCTAGATAGAGAGTACATCATTAGTACAAATTGAGAGATACTCTCTGAATGAACTTCTGGATGAAACATTAAAGACAGGTTACAAGAGATCTTCCTCAGAAATGAGAGAGTACATTTTTGATACAGATCAGAAGACACCCCCTCAAACAGTCTTTATATTAATAGTATATTATCATAGCAAACATTAGCTTGGCAAACATCAGTTTAGTAAACATTGGCTTAGCAAACATCATTATAAGAATAAATATAACATACTAAAAGCAATATATCAAAAGCAGTATACTAAAAGCAGTAAGGTGAAGTGAGGTGAGATGAGATGGATCAGAGAATATATACAAAGTACCTTAGATAGAGAGTGCAGATAGTCTTTTCAAGTAGCAAGATATGTCAAGATAGTCAGAATAGAGTATAGATGGCCTTTTTAAATGGCAAGACATATCAGAGTAGTCAGAATAGAGTATAGATGGCCTTTTCAAGTGGTAAGATATATTGGGGTGGTCAGAATAAAGTATAGATGACCTTTTCAAGTAGTGAGACATATGAAAGATAGGCTGCAAGAAATAGAGAGAGAGAGAAGTAAAGCAGAGCAAGTGAGGAAAGTGAAGTGGAGCAAGTAAGGGAAGTGAAGTGGAGTAAGTAAGAGAAGTGAAACAGAGTGAGTGAGGAAAGTAAAGTGGAGTAAGTAAGGAAAGTAAAGCAGAGTAAGTGAGGGAATGAAAGTAGAGTAAGTGAGGAAATGAAAGTAGAGTGAGTGAGGGAATGAAGGTGAAGTGAGTGAGGGAATGAAAGCAGAGTAAGTAAGGAAATAAAAGTAGAGCAAGTGAGGGAATAAAAGCAGAGCAAGTGAGAGAATGAAAGCAGAGCAAGTGAGGGAATAAAGTGGAGTAAGTGAGGGATATAAGTAAATTATATAATACGTTTCATTTATTTATAGGATTCAAATCAGATAATTCAAATTTAGTAGAGATTTGAATTCAGTGATTTAAATCTGATAATTTGAATTTAGTAATTCGAATTCAATAATTCAAATCTGATGATTCAAATCTAATAATTTGAATTCAATAATTCAAATTCAGTAATTCAAATTTGGTGATATAAATTACCAGTTTGGAGATTTGGATCAGAGCAGTCACAATTCAAACTGATTCAAATTAATCATATAATTAATTCAAATCAGTTCAAATCAGAAATAGTCACAATTCAAACTGGTTCAAACTGACTCATTCAGAGCACTAGTACCAACTATTAAGGAATTGAAATCATCTCTACTATTCAATTGAAGAGACTCTCTTACAAAAAAGAAAACACCTACTTCATCTATATTATACAAAAAGTTACTGAAGCTTCAAGTAGCCCAATCTCATTAGAGCTCAAGAACTATTTGAGAAATTCTAAGATATATTTCAGGATCTCCAAGAACTTCCACCTAAGTACCAAATCCAATATAGAATTGATCTCATTCCAGATTCTGAATCTCTATACAAGAGTATCTACTAGCTAGCTCAACCTAAACTCAAGACTCTCAAGAATGAGTTGACCAAACTATTAGTTCAAAGATATATTGAACTCAGCTGCTCTCTATTTGGAGCTCTCATTCTATTTGTCAAGAAGAAGGATAGCTCTCTGTGAATATATATTGACTATAGAGCTCTCAATAAGATCACTATCAAGAACCAGTATATCTTATCTAGGATTGATGAGTTATTGTATCAGATCTTTAAGACAAAGACCTTTTCCCTACTGAACTTACAAAATAGCTATCATTAGATCCTCATTGATGAGAAAGATATTGAGAAGACAGCTATAAGTGTACAATCTTTAAGCCACCAAAATTACACATCATTCTTAGAACAAATCCAGAAATCACATGCAAGATCATGAAGCTGAGTCAAACCAAAGTCACAGAGTACAAAGCTGAGTCAACTCAAAGTTATAGAATATAAGATTTATACAAATAGAACCTTACCAATCAGGACCAAATATATATATACCAAGTACTCAGATGTGTTGAAATGGAGAACTATAATAAATAAAACAAACAATTACAACTTTTGAAAAATATACATAACCATGACCATACTGTATCTATACTGACATTTGGAATACCATTGTCAACTGAGCCACACCCCCTCTGCCCCTTATAAATATCCATAGTCTGGCACTCCTCTACTTTATAGAAGTCTAATAGAATGCCCTAAACATGCTTAGTGAGGCCTATCGAATCAGATAAATCTTAAGCTACTACTAGATCAGCTCTCTCCTAGAAGATATAGTCAAATACCACTATGATACAGATATTACACAGATGTCTCAACATTAGAAACTATTGCCTGTAAATACCAAGAACTCTTTTATGAGTACAGTACCTTTATTTCCTAACTCTGAGTTACTACTACTGAAATGGATACCACTCTGTCTTATAGCCAAATTGACAATATGGTATAAGAACTCAACCATAAGTATATTAAATATATTCAAACTATATACAGAACCTTTCTGCACCCCAATGACCACATCCTGCAAATATCTCAAGTTGGATACACTATGAAGGATATCTACAATATAATCTAGTTTGATAATGGTGAAGTAGAAGATAATGATCTCTCTGATGCCAATATGACCTCTAGCCAAGGATCTCTGCCAGCTCTGATCACTCTGCCAATCTTGCTAATGAACTTATAATAGTTCATAACCATCTATGAGACCTATTGAGATAATGACTACTAGTATGAGTACCAATTCACATTTACTCCTAACTACTTCAACTATAATGAAGAAACCAGAGAATACAATCTATACCTCCAGATAACTCTCAAGATTGAACTGACAACTCTATCTCCTGAGTATAAATGAAATAAGTAACAGTCACTAGTATACTACAACCCTATAACTTATAGCATCATTACCTATAGAAAATATATAGATAGTAAATCTGATGAAAGTAAAGATAATGCACTCCTTCTTCATCCATTAACTCTATACTCAGTATATGAGACAGATGATGCTATTCTGTAGGATAGTGATGAGGTCTCAATATATTATTATCTGAGTGAACAGAGAGAAGTAATCTGAGAACCACTCTTCCTAGATGACTACTTCATCAGAAATAATGTCATCAATACTGATATCATTGAAGACTACCCAGATAGCATCTAAATCTATAGATAACCTAGCAGTTATTAGTATAGTTAGATGATGTAACTGTGAACTAACTCTGCAGTCAGATGATCTCTTAATATGTTAGTTCACACTTATACTATATAACTACATTTTGACTCAGCAAGATACTAAGTGCTATATCTATTATAATGGTGACTCCAGAATGATAACATCAGTACAGAAGACAGCCTTTCCTTATAAGCCACTAGATCAGAGTACAAGAAGATCATATGGTATATGAGATGAGCAATGATGACCAACTGTGAGTCATTGCAACCACAGTATGGATATCTTGAGAAATATAAAAGAAGGATCAAGGAACTGCAGTAGCAGCAACCAACAAGACCCACTAATCCCAAAATAGCCTAAAGACTTACTATAAACAAAATGTCTGCTGCTCACCAAACCTCAAGGTCAAGGAACCACCAAGGCATCTCAGTTGAAGAAAGGATGTTCCAAAACATCAGAAGAGCCATAAGGACCTGCTCAAGAAGGACTCCTAGTGTTGACCTGGGTACTGCAGATCTCTATCACTTTATCCTCTACTGCCATAAAATGGAAACAAGAATCACCATTGCTACCAAATACCTCCAAATGTGGCAGGAGTATGAAATAGGAAACCTCCTCTGTCAGGAGTTCCCACAGGCCAGCCCTCAAGAGCTACAAGATGCCACTCTCATGGATATACACGAGATAAGGACAGCTAAGAAGATCTATCAGATCTTCAGACATGCACCATGATCGATCTCCAACTTGGAGTATGTTAGAGTCTCAGATTTCAGAGATCTGTCATCCTGCTGTATCAATGCACTAAAAGCCAGGGTGGCTACAGAAGCCCAGTCCACTATCACCCTCAATAGTGATGAAGTAGAAGACTTCTGGCATCTCATCCTTCAGGGCAACCCAGACCAATTCCTACAAGGATTGATCTCAGTATTCCAAGGCCCAAGCATCCAGGTTAGACCTCCCCAAGACTCCACATTTATTCCCTATTTTGTGGAAGAGAACCTCATAGACTGGAGAGCTCCAGATCTCCTTGCTCCTGATTTTCCTGCTACCAAATGTGATGACGTCATTGGCGATGATATCATCTCATGCAATATACACAAAATGCATGATCTATACAATAACAATGAATTTGTAGACCTCATCTTTTTTGAAGATATCCTGACCTCTGATGACGAGGATGAAGCCCCCATAATCCTGAACATTCTGCTCTAAGTCTCTTGTTACACTGGATAATACCAGCACCAGTATTCTGAGGTGATGCAGAATTGTTCCAGCACTGGTATTTTGATATAATACTGAATAATGCCAGCACTGGTATTCTGATGTGATACCAAATTATACCAACATCCTGAATCTGTACAACCATCAGTGCTGACCCTGGAACTTAGTAGTTTTTTCTATCCTGGTATTTTATTTTAGTTATTGGAATTTATATTTAGCTTTATATCTTAGCAACCATTGAATTATATTTGTATAAATACCCCTCTTATTTCCTCTGAAATAAAGTCAGTCAATGCAGTTCACTTACACACACTTTCTTTCAAGCAATCTAAGAGATAACAAAATAGTTAAAGATAAGAAGTTTGAGGACTATAAGATCTTGGGGAGGTACTCCAATAAGAACTTGCTTATAATAAACTTGAGTTAGTCTAAGAGATAAATCTTGAAGAGAATCTGGCATATTTGGAGGACTCAGTGACCACTATGTGACAACTTGGTGCCCATTGACTGGTGATTCAAGACAAATCTCTCACTTTCAAGCTAAAAAACAAACAACTCCCACAACAACTATCCTGACTATAAGAGTCACCCCAGAAAGAATTCAAGACAAGATAGAAATGTGTCCCCCCACATTCTATAGATATACTACTGAAGAGTCAATCCTGACCTTCATTGAAGACTTTGAACAATTTGCTGCTGTATGAGCCCTTAGTGTGGATGCACAATTGGCCCTTCTACCAGTCAGTCTCAGAGGACCTACCAGAGACAAGTTCAATATAGCCACTATTGCCAATAATGGTGCAGCCAAACTTGCCAATATGAAGGCCTTCCTCAGAACAATATACTATACTGAAGAGATCAAGCAAGCTCATAAGGATCAACTCAATACTATCTGCCAGAGACTTAGTGAAGATCTCAACTCATTCTATACCTGAATCTGCCACTAGATTGTCTTGGCTGGCTATGATGATGCCCTCAAGGAACAAATAGTAGATTCAACTTTTCTCAAAAGAGTTCACCCTGAAATTGCTCTAGCAATCTGGTCTACCCCAGCTGTACTGACTTTTGATTAGAAAGTAATCTTTGTACAGAGATATTAGACTGCCAGACACCCTGCTGAATACTCAATAGAGAAAATAACTGACATCAAGATTGAGCCATCAAAGCCAACTAGTGTCATACCTGCCACAGTTGTAAACAGACAACCAACCCCACCTACTCCCAAGGTAGCCAAAGCTGACCCAGTAGAAGAACTCATTAAGCAGTTTGCCAAAATGACTACACACCTTGGTGATATTGTTAGAGAAGTCCAAAGTGCCAACAGGAGACCAGTGCAGAGATTTGCAGCTATTACAGAAGAACACAATATGATATGCTTCAGATGTGGAGAAGAAGGCCACTATGTAAAGAATTATATGACCAAAATGAGATGTAAAGTCCAACCAAGCAATGCTAGCAGAATCAGAGAACAAACCAATACAGTAGTCATTGAGGAGATTGGTGATACTGATGATGAAGAATACTACAAGAAGCTTGAATTCTACCCTACCACTGAAGGTACCAGAACCTGGTCCAAGCCCTATGACAAGAAGAGCAACAGCAAGCCAGTTGGAAGACCAAAGAATACCCCAGCTGTCACTATTCAAAGCAAGACTCAATCTGAGAAGATTGATCAAGACATAGAGTTAGATGAAGCTGCCTGCCAAATTATTGAAGGCACTACTCTAGTCTTCGGAGAAAGCAAAAGCAAGAAGGAACAGAAGCTACACAAGATCAAGATCTACCAGTATGATATCTATAAGGACCTCAAGGAACAAAAAGTCAATGCTACTTTTGGACAACTAGTTGAAATTCTTGCCTTCAGACAGCAGTTGAGAGTAGGACTTGAAACTACTGCCAAGAATCAAGAGTACAAGATTGTAGAAGCTTACAATGTACAGAAAGAATCCGAAAACTCAGGTGAAGAATCCAAAGACCAGTGCAAGACATCAGTCTATACCCTATGCCAGATCGAAGACTATATCTTTGATGCTATCATTGATACTGGTGCTGGAGGATGTCTCATGAGCAAGAAGATAATTGACTGCCTAGGCTGAGATATTGAAGAGTCCACCAAGATAGTCTATGTTACAGCAGATGGTACACAAGCTACCCCTCTTGGCAAAATCCAAGAAGTCTCCATTAAGATAGGAGGAGCTACCATCCCAGTAGATGTGATTGTTACAAGTGCCACCAACTATGACATCCTCATTGGCAACCAATGGCTTCACAAGGCCAAGGCCATCATTGACCTCAATGCCCAGAAGATGCAGATCAACTATAGAGGAAGAAAGGTATAAGTCTCTATCAATGTCCACAAAGGAGTCCTACCAGACATGGAGGAAGGAGATAAAGAGGACACAGAAGTCTTCATATACTTGATGAACAAGAACAAAAACAAGACACCCAAGCTCACAGATGAGCAGTGGTACAACAAGATCATTGATGGCTATGCCCCTCAAGGAAGATACCCCCATGGTACTAGGATGTACTGCTCTGAACACCTGAATGACTGCTGGTCCTATATCAGTGAAGTCAGGAAAATCTGCCAACAGAAACATGAGCAAGAAGCTGCTGAAACAAAAAGAAAAGTTGAAGAAGATGACCAGCTCCCAGAGCTTCAAGCTGACAGTGATGATGAGGAGGAACAAGAATCAGACATCACCCTCAAGATCAAGAAGTTCCACCCTGAAGCTAAGATTCCAGAATACAAGACTGAAGGAGCCATAGGAATGGACCTTGCCAGCATTCAAGATACTACCCTCGAACTACAGACCACCATCCTACTTGGCACTGGAATTGGAGTCAAGCTGCCAGAAAACTATGCCAGAATTATCAAGACTAGGAGCAATCTGGCCAAAAGCGAAATCTCAGTTGAAGGAGGAGTAATTGACCCTGATTACACTGGCAAGATCTTCCTCATAGTCAGAAATCACAACTCCACCACCCCATTCGAAATCAAGAAGTATGACAGGATTGGTCAGATGCTGATCCATGAAATTAAGAAACCCAAGATCACTGAAGCCATCAAACTCATCAAGACCAAGAGAGGAGAACAAGGTTTTGGATTCACTGGAAGAGGAGTTTATGCCACTATCAAGATTACCAAACTTGAGCACAAGAAAGACAAGGACCATAACAAGTACACATATACTATTGGAGAAAACTTTCCCCTGAAAGAACAACTTCTCAAGATCCTGTACCAGAATGAAGGAGTACTTGCTACCAACTTCAGGGATATCCACAACAAAGAACCTAAGTACTATCATGAAGTTGACACTGGTGATACCAAGCTCATCTACCAGAAAGCCAGACCCATACCACCTGCCTACAGAGAATGGCTGCAAGCAGAACTCCAGGAAATAGAAGAAGCCAAAATCATCAAGCAAGCTATCAGTCCCTGGACTTCACCCATTGTCCTCACCCCAAAGAAAGGAAGCAAGCCTGGAGAGTTTGTGCCAAGACTCTGCATTGACTACAGGAAGCTTAATGCCATCACAAAGAAGGATAGGCAGCTCTTGCCAAATATTCAAGAAATTCTTACCACCCTTGGAAGTGAAGCCAAATACTACACCACCTTGGATCTGTTCTCAGGCTTCTATCAGATTGGTCTCACTCAAGATACCAGTGAGAAATCAGCCTTCATCACACCTGATGCCACCTATATCTACCTGCAAATGCCATTTGGAATGTGCAATGCCCCAGCAAGTTTTCAATGAATGATGAACAGAGTCTTCAGCAATGAGATTGGAAAATGGCTCTTTGTCTATGTTGATGATGTGATCATCTTCAGCAACACTGTATGGAAATATGTCAATTATATACAGCTAGCTCTCAAGAAGCTCAAGGAGCATGGCCTCTACATCAAGCCCAAGAAATGCAAGTTTGCAGCTCAGGAAATCGCCTACCTAGAACACCTCATCAACCAGACCAGAATCCATACAGACCCCATGAAGATTGAGGCTGTTACAGCCTACCTGAGACCCAGAACAACTATAGAAGTCCATGTCTTCCTTGGACTGGCCAGCTACTACAGAAGATTCATTAAAGGATACTCCAATATTACAGTACCTATCTACAAGCTACTGAAGAAGGAAACCAAATTTGAATGGACCAAGGAGTGCCAAGAAACCTTCAATAAACTCAAGACCAGGTTGACTCAAGAACCTATCCTCAGAAGACCAGATTGGAATCTAGAATTCATCTTGCAGACAGATGCAAGTGCTATAAGACTTGAAGCAGTCATAGCTCAGAAGAAAGATGGACATGAATATGTCATCTCCTATGTAAGCCGAGGTACCCGCAGAGCAGAACAAAACTACAAGTCATACAAGCTTAAATACTTAGCAGTAGTCTGGGCAGTAGACAAGTTCCACTACTACCTAGCTGGGAAACACTTCACCATTTAAACAGATCATTCTGCTCTTACTTGGCTATTTCACACTCTGAACCCCAAAGGAATATATACTGGATAGATCTATAGACTACAAGAGTATGATTGTACTATCAAGCACCAATCAGGAAGAACCAACACCAATGCTGATGCACTCTCAAGAACACCCTGAAACACCCCCATTAAGACTATTCAACATGAATAAGGAGCTATACTATGGATTAATCAGCTACCTTGGGCAGCAGAAGATGCCCAACTACCTCAAACCCTAGACAATCACCATCATCAACCAGACTTAGAAACAGTTTGAACTAGACAACACTATACTCAGAAAAGAAGGAAAGCTAGTAATACCCAAACATAAGAAGTATCAAGTAATGAAGGAAGTATACGAGTAAGGATATCTAGGAGGAACCAACATATATGACAAAGCAAGAAGAACTATGTGGTGGCCCAAGATAGAAGAAGATCTGCACCAATTTGTCAAAGGGTATGATAAGTGTCAAAAACAGAAACAAGATCAGCAAGACCAGGCACCTGAGTCATCAAGAATTGAGCCTATCCCCTTCCACCATATTTCAATAGATATCATTGGGCCACTACCAGTGACACTATCAGGAAACTGCTATATTATAGTTATTGTAGACCTCTTTATCAAATGGATAGAAGCAGGAGCATTACAAGAAGCCAATGCTCTCTCTATAGCCAACTTTCTGTACTGAGAAATCATCTGCCACTATAAGACACCAAAGTAAATCACAACAGACTGTAGCACAGAATTTGTCAATGGATTTCATGAGATAATATATCAGAAATACAAGATTCAGCACATCAAGACCACCACATATCACTCTTAAGGAAATGGACAGACAGAGAGAACCAACAAGACCCTTAAGAACATCCTGATGAAGATCTCAGAGATATATGAGAATTGGGATAATTATCTCCCAACTACCCTCTCTGTCCTATAAGATATATAGTCACAGAGTACACACTTTACCCCAAGAGAACTGCTCTTCAGAGAAGAAGATTCTGATAGAACCCAGCCACAAATCTAGATCTAATCTGGAGACAGATTAATGCAGAAATCTGGAGACTACACCAAATCAGAAAGAAGGCTGAAGATTATATCATCAAGTCACAAGTGCTGATAAGGAAGAATGCAGAAAAGAATTACAAGACCCTAGAACCCATTCAAATTGGAGAAAAGGTCCTACTGTATTGAAATATGGTTGAAGCCTCATAGTCATGAAAACTGGAGCCCAAATGAGAAGGACTCTTCTATGTGTAAGATATCAAGAGAACTACCTTCTGGCTTAGAAAAATCTCAGGGACTATACTACCTACTATGGTACATAGAAACAGACTCAAGAAGTACCATAAACCTATATAAGAGAAGTAAAACATGATGACTACCTGTAAGGTTCTAGTCCATGAATCATAACAACATGTCCTGTGACCAGCAGGCTATCTGTCTGGACTATTCTCTAAGGAATACAGTACCAGCAACTACTCATCCATGAGACTTTTGAAGCCAGAGAAGTTTGAACTATCAACTGATTGGTCAAGATCAGAATTAGGCCCTTGCTCTATATGAAGGGAGTGACCCTTCACCATCATGCCAAAATACAAAGAGAAGATGCCAGCCCATAAACACCACTTTTCGACCCCTTGCCAGAGGTTATAGGATCAGCAAATTTTTCAGGACTGGACCAATGAATAAGGATGCTTGAGAAGATCCTTATTCAGGAAGAAGATGTAATAGTGACTCCAGAATGATGACATCAGCACAGGAGACAGCCTTTCCTTACAAGCTATCAGATCAGAGCACAAGAAGATCATACAGCATACAAGATGAGCGAGGATGACCAACTGTGAGTCATTGCAACCACAGTATGGGTATCTTGAGAAATATAAAAGAAGGATCAAGGAAACACAGTAGTAGCAACCAATAAGACCCACCAATCCCAAAATAGCTCAAAGACTTACTACAAACAAAATGCCTGCTACTTACCAAACCTCAAGGTCAAGGAACCACTAAGGCATCTCAGTTGAAGAAAGGATGTTCCAAGACATCAGAAGAGCCATGAGGACCTGCTCAAGAAGGACTCCTAGTATTGATCTGGGTACTGCAGATCTCTATCACTTTATTCTCTACTGCTGTAAAATAGAATCAAGGATCACTATTGCTACTAAATATCTCCAAATATGGCAGAAGTATGAAATAGGAATCCTCCTCTGCTGGGAGTTCCCACAGGCCAGCCCTTAAGAGCTACAAGATGCCACTTCTATGGATATATGCAAGGCAAGGACAGCTAAGAAGATCCATCAGATCTTCAGGCATGCACCATGGTTGATCCCCAACTTGGAGTATGTTAGAGTCTCAGATTTCAGAGACCTGTCATCCCACTGTATCAATGCACTAGAAGCCAGAGTAGCTACAGAAGCCCAGTCCACTATCACCCTCAATAGTGATGAAGTAGAAGACTTCTGGCATCCCATCCTTCAGGACAACCTAGACTAATTCCTGCAAGGATTGATCTCAGTATTCCAAGGCCCAAGCATCCAGGTTAGACCTCCCCAAGACCCCACATTTGTTCCCTATTTTGTGGAAGAGAATCTCATAGACTGGAGAGCTCCAGATCTCCTTGCTCTTGATTTCCCTGCCACTGAATGTGATGATGTCATTGGTGATGATGTCATCTCATGCGACATATGTGAAACATGTGACCTATGCAATGATAATGAATTCGTGAACTTCATCTCCTTTGAAGACATCTTGACCTCTAATGATGAGGATGAAACCCCCATAATCCTAAAAATTCTGTTCTAAGTCTCTTGTTATACTGGATAATGCCAGCACTGGCATTCTGAGGTGATGCAGAATTGTTCTAGCACCAGTATTTTGATGTAACACTGAATAATGCCTGCACCAGCATTCTGATATGATACCAAATTATACCAGTATCCTGAACCTGTACAACCATCAGTGCCAACCCTAGAACTTAATAGTTTTTTCTGTCCTGGCATTTTATTTTAGTTATTGGAATTTATATTTAGCTTTATATCTTAGCAACCATTGAATTATATTTTGTATAAATACCTCTCTTATTTCCTCTGAAATAAAGTCAGTCAATTCAGTTCACTTACACACACTTTCTTGCAAGTAATCTAAGAGATAACAAGATAGTTAAAGATAAGAAGTTTGAGGACTATAAGACCTTGGGAAGGCACTCCAATAAGAACTTACTTATAACAAACTTGAGTTAGTCTAAGAGATATATCTTGAAGAGAATCTGGCATATTTGGAGGACTCAGCAACCACTATGTGACACTATATTCAATATAGTCCAGATAGCCTCCTATTAGTATAAATATCCCCTCTCTCAGACCTCAGAAACTCAGACAAAAACAATCCAAACATAACTTCTGAACACTTCCCCACAATATTCCTTTATACAACTACTCCTAGTATAGTAATATTATGAATAGTAAATAAATCTATTTAATAACTCACAAACTACTCTTAAGTAAATCTGCTCTCTATTAGGTCTCACTCCTAACCACATCATGAAATTTCCTAATTGGATATTGTCTGCAGTAATATGCCAATTCAACTAAGCTAGTCTTAGTTTCTTAAACTTTCTGAAATATGGAAAATCCTAAACATCCAGAATAAGTCTGAAAAAGAACTTTGGTTGAGATATCAACCTGATTTTGAAATCAATAGGAATAGAGGATGTACTCTATATAAAATTGATCTTGACCAAAAGAAAATAGTCTTTCAGAATATCCAGAATATTCAGAAAACCCTTTTAGAACTATATAATGGTACTTTTATAAGTAACTCTCTTACAACTTGATAGCAGTGGTTTATAATCCAATTCTACTTCAAGATACTTCCTCACCCTACTACAAACCTTATAAGAATTCCTATAAGTTGGTATAAAGCCCAACCTCTAAATTGGAATTTATTCTGAACTATCCAATAATCTGAAGATAATTGAACCTAATATAAGGACAATTTGACCTCTACATCTACAATAAGTGGGACAGACTTTATTTATAAAAAGAAGTACTCCAATTAAATTAGCAGATAGGCAAAACTCTAATACAGAACTCCTTACTTTACATCCCACAAGTCAAGATGAAGAAGGTCTTATAAAAGGCCTCTTTTACTCTTCTTAATAAGAGTTTTATTAGCTCTACAAATTCAAGAAACCTAGAACAACTGACAGCTGTCTTTCTAGCCTTAATTCCTTATAAAGCCCAAGCATCTGTAGCCAAGTAGCTCAACTCTACTGACTTTTATTATACCAGAACCAAGACTGTCTTATACTACTACTTCCAAAATTGCAAGGCCTACTATATTCTTAAAGAAGAAGCCAGAGAAACTCTCCATCAACAATCTGACCCTAAACCAGAAGTAGGCCCAGCTATAGTCCTTTCTGAAACTAAACCCAATACTGAACCAGATCAAACTCTTAAATTAAGTCTATCTGAAATCTGATATATAACTGATACTATCTACTTTGATACTGAGCAAATCCAATTATATAGAGACCAAAGTGAAGAGAAGGGAGAGTATCTCAGTGAATTCAATCTTAGATATATTACTGAAAAAGATACACTCTTTTTAGGACAAAATACACCTACAGTATAACAGATAGCTATCTATCAAGTTCTTACTCCAGACCCACAACAGTTACTCCAGCAACTTACATAGACTCAAAGGATACCATCATACTCTGTACTAGTACTGCAAGTCATACCAGTAACACTACTATCAGTAGTCCAACTGCCTCTAGTAAACAACATGACAAATCAACAGATTCTAGACCTTACAGTTCAGATAGCCATAATGGTAGCAACTATTACTGCCTTAGCTGAACAAGCCCAACTAACTAAAAGTCTGAGCCTACCTATCTTCATTGGTACTACACAAGAAGTCCAAAGCTTCATTATATAGTTGATACCAATTTTGAAGTCAACCAATGGACAAATGAGCAAGCTGCTGACTGCTTTCTGAGGAACAATTAAGACTACACTCTGGAATAACTCTTTGCTACTACTATGGCCTATATTTATTGAGTTGTTACATTCTTCTGAGGATCTGCCAAAGAATGGTGGCAAACTCTTTCTGAAAAATCCCTCACATAGAACACCTGATCTGCAGTCATTGCCTAGAGTACAGCAAATAATACTCTAGGATATAGAAATTATCCTATAGTTCCTGGACTCAAACAACTCAAAATTATCCAATATTACAGTAAAACTCTAATTGCCAAATCTCAAGCTAATCTCTGCAGCCTCAAATTTGATATATATAATAAAGAGAAATTTGAAAACCTTTTATACAAAACTTGAGTCACTCTTGAACACTATTGGCCTAGGATACATTGCCAATAATGAAGTGTGAAATGGTACAAGAGCAGACTATTTATTCAATATACTACCCAAATAGCTTATAAGGAAGATCTAAGAACAAGGATGCCCAGCTGATTGTAATTACCAACAATAGTACCTGATAAGAATCATGACTATGGTCAAGTGAATTCTAACAGCTAGACCAATTCTGCCTTGAAGACAATTCAATAATAAGAAAAAAATTTAGACTAAGAATGAAGAACCCAAACATGAAGCATCCCAAGCTCCCTCTATATCTACTACTTGAATACTCTGAAATCATAAACCCACTCAGCTAAGTACCTTTAAGAAACTAACTGAAGGAGAAAGAAACAAACTTTGAAGAAGCAGAGCATACTTCTATTACTAAAAGACAGGATACATAGTCAGTGCCTACTTTAACTAAAAATCCTAAACAGCAACATGAGCAACTGTTATCACTCTGCATTATCTCAACAATCTGACTACCAAAATACTGAACTTTGTCAAGTTAAGGCAAAATGCCAAGGCCCCAACCAAGAAAGTCAAAAAGCAGCTGGATATGACCTATATATAGCTGAAGCCACAGTTTCTAACTGAGAAGTCAAGCAAGTCTATATAGAGATTAGTATTCAAATTTCTGAAGGATATATTGAAAGGATATACTATTACAGTAGTCTAGCATTAAAAGAACTCTCAGTAGAAGGAGGAATCATTGATGAAGATTATACAGACAAAATCATTATCCTCATCCAAAACTATAGTTGGACATCCTTCAAGATCTCCATTGGTTTCTGTATCACTTAGATCCTATTCAAGAAAATTGAATCAACTTTGATAGTTAAGGAAGTCTCTGAACTACTGTCTACCATCTGAGAATCCAAAGGATTTGGCTTATCAAACAAGACCCCAGCCCAACCTACTGTAAGTAAAAAAGAATAATTCTATAAGAAAATTGAAGATGGATTTGTACTGAGTGGCTAATGTCTCTATGGTATTAGAATGTACTCTTTCTGAATAATTGATAATTGCTTCTCTTGTGTCAATGAACTGACCCAAAGAAGAACTAATAGAAGGAAAGCTCTTATAACTGAAATCACTACTATTGGATCAGACAAACTGCTTACACTCTAAGCTTTTATCAATAGAGCACCTATCAAGATCATAATAGACAATAGTGCCTCAGGCAACTTCATCAATAAAGAAATAGCCAACAGACTCAAGGTCCTGACCTCTCTAGTACAACAGACTCAAGAAGTTGCTACAGCTAATGGAATCTCACATGTTATTAGTAAAGAAGTCTGCAACCTACCCTTCTAAATTAGTGACTACTAAGTATATGTTATACTTTATATTGTACCACTTTCTAACAATGAAATCATCCTTGGAACTCTATGGTTAAAATAAGGATCAATTGGAGAAACCATTCTCTGACTATCAAGAAAGGATACTATAATTTCAAACTGTAAGGCAAAAAAGACCCACTCAGTTCTAGTGATCTTAGACCAAAGATCACCTATATCAATAAGCTATAACTTAAGAAATTAGCCAAGAAATGCCCTCTATTTGCTATCTCTATCTGCTTATCCAAAGGAGAACCTAAGAATATTAAAGAAGACTTTTCCAAAGTTGATAGCTATGTTAGATCATTACTCTAGAAATTCTGAGACATATTCTTAAAAAAACTCCTAAAAGGCCTATTACCTAAACAAGCAGTAGACCATGCCATCAAGACTATCTTAGATGCCAAGCCTGCCTTTAAGTCAATCTATCATATATCTCCTAGAGAAATCAATACACTCAAAAAAGAGATTGATGAACTCCTAGAATAAGGATTCATTAGATCCAGTATATTACCCTATAGTACACTAGTTCTCTTTGTTATCAAGAAAGAAGAAGATCTGTAAATATATATTGATCATAGAGATCTCAATGAATAGACTATCAAGAACTGTTACCCACTACCTCAAATTGATGAAATATTTGATAGACTTACCAACCCATAATTTATAAGCTCTTTTGATCTGTGAAATAGCTATTGGCAAATTGCTATAAAAGAAGAAGATATCTACAAGACAGCCTTTCAAACTCACTATGAATATTTCAAGTTCTTAGTTATACTCTTTTGGCTTAACTAATGCTTCTGCAACCTTCCAGATACTGATGAATACTATCCTATACCTATATCTAGACAAATTTGTTGTTGTCTACATTGACAACATCCTAGTCTTCAGTAAAACTCTGGAGGAATATCGAACTAATACTATTGAAGCTTCACAAAAACTAACTCTTTGTAAAACTCAGCAAATGTGAATTTCTTCTGAAGGAAATTCAATTTCTTGGACAAATTGTCATACTCAATAAAATCAAAGTAAATCTCAGCAAAATCTTTACAATTAAGGAATAGCCCAGACCTAAGAAGCTAAAGGACCTCTAGTCATTCCTAGGACTAGCAAACTATTATCAGCAATTTGTTATCAACTTCACCAAGATCACTACTACTCTTACTCAAATAACCAAGTATAGCAAGAAAGAAGAACCGCTCTGGACTACAAAGTAAGAAAAAGACTTCAACAATCTTATAAATTGGAGATCTGAACAAGACATAGCTTTTTAAGCACTGAAAGATATCTTGATAATCACTCTAGTATTTCAAGTGGCATATCCTACTTTATCTTATGAGGTTACTACTGATGCCTCTGACCTAGCTCTTGGAGCAGTACTCATGCAAGAAGAATACCCTGTGGCCTATTATTTCCAAATATTCAACAATACCAAAATCAACTATGCAACTTATGAGGAAAAAATATTAGCTATCATAGACACCATGATTAAATAGCAACCATATCTAAAAAGAGTACACTTCATCATATTGATAAACTACAAATTATTAGTCAATATCAAGACTCAGACTACTCTTTCTCAAAAGTAAGCCAAATGGATGAAAGTCCTTACCAACTTTGACTATGAAATCCAGTATCACTCTAGTAAGGAAAATATTATTACTGATATAATCTCCAGACCACCAATTAAAGAAGTTATCCAAACTCTCACCTTGGTTACCAACTCTATCATAGAACAAATCACTACAGTATATGCTGATAATAAAGAAGCTCAAGCACTCTAAGAAATCCTAAACAGTAATGATATTGATAAGCATACCCAGTATCATTAATACTAACTAAAGGATAATGCTATATACTATAAGAATAGATTGTATGTTCCTAACAATCAAGATCTCTAAAGGACTATCTTATTCGAATGTCATAATACCCCTATAGTTATTTCCCAAAACTTCTATTGGCTCTATATGGCAGATCAGCTAAAGATCTACATTACTTTCTATAATATCTATCAATATAATAAGTTCTTAATACTAGCAAAACCTGGTATACTCCACTCTATCTTAGTACTATCTATTAATTGGAAATAAATCTCTATAGACTTTATTATACAACTATCCTAAACTAAGAATAGAAAATATACAATTATTGTCTTCATAGACTATCTCAGCAAATAAGCCTATTTTATGCCAACTACCACCACTACAACTGCACCAGACATTGTTATACTCTTGTTTGACAATATCTTCTACTATCATAGTCTTTCCAAGATCATTATTAGTAACTAAGATCTGAAGTTCACCAGCTACTTCTAGAAAGCCCTTCATGCATACCTTAGAACAAAACTTATACTATCTATAGTCTTTTACTCTGAGACTGATAGTCAAACTGAAAGAATAAACTAAACTCTGGAATAAATGCTAAGGAACTATATTTCCTATAGACAAGATGATTGGCATAAATATCTTACTACAGTCAAGTTTGTCTATAATAATAGCAAGCAAGCCTCTCTTGGAATAATTCAATTCTTTGCCAATATAGGACAAAACCTGAATACTCCTCTGATACTTATCCAAACTACTGATAAACTCTTTACTATTGAAGCCATTGAAGAATTCCAGCTCTGAATATACAACTAAAGCCAGATTGCAATTGAGAATTTATTTTGAGCTCAAGAATAACAGTTACAGTATATTAATCAGTACTACTGAGAAGAAATATTTGACATTGAAGAAAAAGTTCTACTAGATATTCAAGAATACCAGGTTGACAACCTCAAGCACAGACTATTTATAAAGCTAAACAGCAAATTCATTAGACTATTAGAGGTTATTATACAAGTCTCTTCAACTTTCTACAAATTGGCACTACTAGATACTATTAAGATTCACTCAGTCTTCAATGTTCAATATCTCAAGTGATATAATGAAAATAATGATGAGCTATTCCCAAACTAAACTACAGAACCACCTATACCTGTTATTATTAATAACTAAGAAGAATATGAAGTTGAACAAATTCTCAAAAAATGCAGTCACAAGAACCATTCAGAATATATTGTCAAATAGAAAGGTTATCTAATCTATGATATGATATAGGAACCCAAGACCAATCTCCAGAATATCACTAACTTAGTTCAAGAATATAATTTCTTAAACAACTGAAATCTGAATACTCCTACACCCACTAGTTCTATACTATATATTACTCCTTCTGAATATTAAGTACTCTTATAATTATCATGAATAAAATCAAGAACTCAGCAAGTCAAGATAAAAGAATACTGACCCTCTAGAAAAATAGCAATACTGAAAGTCAGTCTATTCTCCCCATATCACTGATGAGAAATAAGATATAGATATTTAAGAAGATTTTTTAGAGGAAATTCTCTAGTAGTAAATAATATCAAAATCACTTCTGACATATAGCATTGAATATATGATCCTTTAATATATAAATCTAATATATTAGGCAACTATACTATGAGTATACTACTTTCTGAGAAAAATAGATATTATTAGACTTTTGACTATCTAAATAGTATAATAACACTAGACCAAAATTAGAAGACCTTAATGAGGATATTGAAAGCTAAGAAGGAGAGAGTTGTAAGTATACAATCTCTAAGCCACTGAAATCACACATCACCCTTAGAACAAATCTGGAAATTATATATAAGATCATAAAGCTGAGTTAAATCAAAGTCACAGAGTACAAAGCTAAGTCAACTTGAAGTCACAGAATATAAGATTTACATAAATAGAATCTTACTAATTAGAACCAAATATACATATATATACTGAGCACTCAGATATATCGAAATAGAGAACTACAATAAACAAAATAAATAACTATAACTCTTGGACAATATATATAACCATAACCATCAAGATCTATAACCATATCTGTGCTGACATTTGGAATGTCATTATTAACTGAGTCACACCCCCTCTGCCCCTTATAAATATCCATAGTCTGGCACCCCTCTACTTTGTGGAAGCCCAATAAATATCTTGAACATACTTAGTGAGGCCTACCAAATCAGACAAATCTCAAGCTACTATCAGATCAGCTGCCTCCTAAAAGATATAGTTGAACACTACTATGATATAGATATTATCCAGATATCTCAATATTAGAAACTTATTACTTGTAAATACTAAGAACTCTTTTATAAGTATAGTATCTTTATTCTCTAACTCTGAGTTACTACTACTGAAATGGTTGCTATCCTATCCTATAGCCAAATTGATAATATATTATAAGAACTCAACTACAAGTATATCAAGTATATTTAAACTATAGACAGAATTTTCCTATACCCCAATGACCATATTCTGCAAATGCCTCAAGTTAGATATGCTATAAAGGATATCTATAATATAATTTAGTTCAATAATGATAAAGCAGAAGATAATAATCTCTCTAATACTAACATGACCTCTAGCCAAGGATCTCTGTCAGCTCTAATCACTCTACCAACCTTGCTGATAAACTTATAATAGTTTATAACCACCTATGAGACCTATTGGAATAATGACCATTAGTATGAATATTAACCTGCATTCAAGAGATTATATGACATCAAGTAAGTAGTATAGCTATGAAATAAAAGAATTGATAAACATCTCCTTAACAATAGATTCATATGTTATAAAGGAGATAATTACATATATGTCTAGTATTATGATAATGATATAGTATTCATTAGCATATGGGTTGATGATATAATTATTATTGTCAGCAAGAATAGACTTAATAGAGTCAAAGAAGTCCTATGCCAAGAATTCAAAATAACTGACATAGGTGATATATCCTTCCTTTTGGAGATATCAATTATATATAATAGGAATATATATGCCATACATCTCTCATAAGAAACATATACTAAAGTCATCCTCAAATATCTCAATATGAGTAAATATAAGCCTATGAGTACTCTGATAGAGACTTCTATAGAGAATAATATTCACCAAAAATATTTCCTATTGACAAGTAGTTGGTTCCCTTATATATCTCATGCTTGGAATAAGGCCTAATATATCTTACATCATCAATAAAGTAGTACAGTATTGCTCATACTATGATAACTTATACTGGTCAGTAATCAAGAGAATTTTCAGATATCTAAAGAAATCAGTATACTATATACTTACATTAGATAGCAGTGATATTAGATTAAGCAGAAGCAATAGTAAAAGCAATGATATCTGGATATCTGGTACATATAATACTGATTGGACCAGAGACTTAAATGACTACTAGTCTATGACAAGATATCTCTTCTATATTAGTGACTAAGGATCTATTATTTTATAGTAAATATATAAACAGAGTTCTGTAGTAATATCATCAATATAATAGAGTACCAGATATTGTCATTGACAATAAAGAAAGTCATCAGCTTCTTTCTCTGCTACCTTACCGGTCACAAGGTTTGGTAGGCAATCTTCTGAGTCCCCTTTCCCCTATTATTACCCCCTCTATCTCGGGTTGGTTTGCTGTGCCTGCATGGGCATGGCGGGAGGAGGGCAATGGTGATGAGTTGCCCCTTTATCGGTGTCGGATCAGTGTCTTCTCCACTTTTTCACGGTTTCTGGTGCCTTCGGCTGCATCTGAAGTACATCTGTTTTGGTGCAGCACCTTCTTCCTTTTGCCGTCGCCAACAAGGTGCTGTCTCGGTGTGTCTTGGGCTACGTAGGGAGTCGGCCGACCTTGGGCGTCAAGTGCTCAGTGTAGGTTACCTGCAGGTCCTCGGTGCCTGTGGTGGGACCCTCTGGCTTTGGCGAGCTTCCCAGCGAGCACAGTTCTGGCGTAGGTGACTGCTTTTCGGGTGATGTCAGGATGGGAGGGGAGATGGCCGTCACAGATAGGAGGAAGGGCGATAATGGTGAACCAGTGGGGTGCCAGGCTGGGGGCAGTCGTCAGGGCTGGGGCAGGTGCTGCTTCAGTGGGGCCTTTTGATTGGTGCGGCACAGTTAGGTAGTAGGTGACACTCTCAGCTTCTTTTGGCAGATAGCGGGGTGAGGCCCCAGTCATCAGGGGGGGTCGGGGGGCCTGAGGCTACCCATTTCAGGCGTCTTGGCTGCACTCAACTGGAACTGGGAGTTGACATGGCAACATGATCAAGGCCTGCAGGCTTGAGTAGTGGGGTATTGGGGGTTTCCTCCCGCCTCACGTATAAGTCCTTTACTCACCTCAACTGGGAGAACCAGGCCCTACCCACCGTGTTGTGCTTTGATGAGAGTTTTTTCTTTGCCTGTCATTCTCTTTGGGGTAGCAGGGGCTATTCTATTCGGCTCGGGCATGGTCTTGTACATACATTGGGTTCTCAGACATGCGCTTTCGGTCATTGGCGTATGGTTGGGTTTCCCCTGGTGGTAGGGAGAGCATGGTGTGCAGAATGAGGTGCAGGCCAACATAGGCCCTGCTGTGCCTGGTATGGTCGAGCTGCTGGACAATAGCTAGCCTAGGTTAATGGGGGGGCAGTGCTTGGTGGGTGGTGGGGGAGGGTTTTGGCCTATATAGTCTAGGTTCCCTTTCAATA
>RBNI01001350.1:0-22881 GCA_003990745.1 Jimgerdemannia flammicorona | reverse complement strand
TCTGTCTGTCAGTTTTGAGGTACGTCACGGAATGGCTGCGGGGGGAGGGAGGGGGGGGGGTTATTTCGGATTGTTAGGATATGGGCACATTTCGTGTCATCTTTGGTTGTACAAACTGTTTCGAACTGCCTTTAGGCACGTTCGCGGATGCGTTCCATACTTTTGGAATTGAGTGGACCCCGACGGCCTCACCACCTATGTCGACAACACAACTTTGGTCAGCGTGGATTTCACTCAAGGCGACTTTTGGACTAAGGGCCGTGCCCCGTTCGATCAGGAATTCTAATCTTGAACGTGACTTCGACATTTAATTATAGAAATTGGCTGCTCGTCATGGTACGGGCGGTTACTTTTCTGACAGTGCGCCTGGCAAGGTTTGTAGTGATGTGTACTTTTGATTAAGAAGCACCATCCATGCAACCCTCAATAGCCGTGTAATCAGAACTCCGCACACGCCGTCAACGACTTCTGGGCTGCGAAGAATATATGGTATCCAACATGGGGCTCGGGCAAAAACCTTCAAGCGGCCATGGTAAGCTTCAGGTATTTTATATTGGTAAGATCGACCTCTTGACTCGATTTTATTTTGCTAACGCTATCGTTGGCAATGGATTGTTCTTCCCTGCAGGCAATTGATTGGATGGGCGACGACAATTGCGGCGGTGTCGTGACGTCTAGCTCACGACCAGCACCACTATTAAACCACCCACGGCCACCAGCACAACTAGCACGACCAGCAGCAGCACTGCAAAAGTTCCTCGACTACCACTTCGGTGACCTCGACGACGAGAGCCACTCCCAACGGCCAGCAACGGCCAGTACTTCAACCCTGCACAGTACGCATGCTAGAACAATTCTTTCCTCTGTCCGATTGGCACGTCGGGCTGCGGAACGGGCACTGGCTATGACTCCAACAACTACATTTGCTGCAGTGGAGCTTTGAAGCAGAAGGGTCAGACCTGCTAGAAATAGATCATTTCTTGGTGAATCGCGCTATCTGGCAAAGTCTGCTGGTTCGGAACAAGATCCGCACCATGTAATGCTGCATACACATAATACAAAATATACACAGTTTTATTCGCCAACAGCTCTCTAGTTTATGGCCGTCCGCATGATTGTTCCATCCCATCCGGGCGGTTTTGGTGCTAGGCGCCTTGAGCCCGAGGCTACTTTATGGGGGAGGCGTCGCTTCTGGCGGATGGTTTGAACAAGCCGCACGAGGGGACGAAGTTTATGTTGTGCATGTGTTGGCGAATGCGGATTGACAGGTAGTATGTGAAGGTGAAGGATAAGTTGTAGGTTTGGAGGAAAGTGCAACATTCCTCTGTAAGTCCTTTTTTTAGTCGAGCAACATACCCAAACACTAGGTTCCGGCTCCCGACTTTTTCGCGAAAATGTGAACATGTTTTCATATCCAATACGTGGCAATTTTATTTATTTTTGGGGGTTGAGTTTCGACGAGACTTGCAGAATGAAGAGGCCTAACCAATTTCACGCGGTACATTTCCAAATATAATTATGTAGAGAAAAAAAAAAATCCAACTTAACGCATCGATAGTCGCCCACACCCGCCAGTCTTCTAGCATTCCCCACCCTTATATACTGCAAACGCCACATCCTTATCTTTGTCGGCGTGTTAGAACTTGTGCTGTGAGGTATGTTTAGTTAACGTAGACAGGATTGAGAGTAAAGAGTATGTGGCACAGTGATACATTCGCGAGGCTTCTTCGCGAAGAGCGGAACCGTGGTGGAGAGTACGGGAAATAAATTTCAACTTATCAAAACCATCCACTGTGCTCCTTTCCACCTCAACTCCACTACCCTCAACACCGATACGTTGAATGCACGGGACCAAAATTTGGGTTGACCGTGTTGACTTTCGGGGAACAAATCTGGAGACATCAGGTTGTACGTGAGAAGGAGTTCCACCCCGCGTAAAATAAAATATCATCAAAATACATACAACATTGAAAGTGGATAATTATCAGGGTTCATAGCTCGTCAATGCCAGTAACAGTAGATCGTTTAGTCTTTGCTCAAGGGTTCATCAGTTGGCTTTAAAGTAAGCAAGACCAGAACGTCTCATAGATCAAAAGACAGGAAAAATGATTGGAAATGGGGACTCAACTTTTCTAGCGGCGGATGCATAAGATAATGGTGCCCAATGATCAGCTGAGCGTACACCGCATAGCGTCCAAAAGTCAAGGAGCTCATATGAAATTCCTCGATCTGCGGAAGAATAAATCACAAAGGTGAGTACTGCATTTAGTCAGATCATCGGAAAAAGTCATATGAAGCCCGACTCCATCACGCGCGCCAGACTCCAGCTAGTAGTCGTAAGATCTGCCTGGGCTCCCTGAGGAGTCTGGCTATCGTGGAAAAGGGACCTCCCACGAGCGACTAGTAGTCGGAACCTGGTTCAGGGTCGAAGGTTCCTTCGATGGGTGGGTTCAAGGTGTATGGGACTTGTTTATCGCGTGATTCACGTGAATGTCAAATAGTCACGAATGCGACTGTCAGTCATGTATCTCCGCATTAATCCAAGGTTCCCGCCGCCTCTTGGGGGGATCTCATCGCCAATGAGCCCAGATGCATCGGCGTCGAGAAGACCTGACCAACAACGACTATTTGAAAATCGCTCGAGTTTGTCTCCACGGACGGGGACGCGTGCCGAGCGAGATTCGCAAGGCGGCAGACGATTGAGAATGGTAAGCACAAGCATATGGGCAGGGACCAGGGAAAAGGGAGTATCGAAAACTTCGACCTGGAGTATCCATTTTACCCACTTTTTCCTGACCCGTAAGTTTTTTGCGCAGTCGTCGAATGATCCATTCACCGGGTGAAATCTGGGATAGCGTGGTGGCAGCCAAGAAGCTCAGCAAGAAACGGAAGGCCGAGGAGCGGGAGAAGCAGCAGGAGGTTGATGAACTGAAAAAACAAGGTAACTGAGATCCTCAACGAGTACGACAAAAATTCGCGACCTTTTTTTTTTTTTCTTTTTTTCTCGGCCCTAACCAACAGTTCAACCCCAGAAACGGCACAACAACCGGTTAGGGTTGCACATGCGCCTCCAGAAAGAGCTTATCAGCGAGGTCGACGTCGCCTCTCTGCCGAAACGCTGGTCTTTGATACAGACGAGGACGAGGGAGCAGAGGAGGTAGAAATGGTGGCGGAGAAGGTGGCGGAAAGTATCTTCTGTCGATGAAGAAGGATGTTTTGGAGATCATGAACGAGCATCAGAAGACCGCCGATCCGCTTGAGTGAGTCGTCGTTGTGGATGTGCATTTTTAGTTTCAGTATAGTCATTTTTTATGGGATTTTGCTGACTTTTTTATTTACCCGTCTATCCGCGAACACATCATCGTAGCATCTCCCGGCCATACGTTCTTGACCTTACGCATGATCAAAGAATTGGTATCTACCGCTTCTATCCGATCACTCAATTCGACTTTCCGCGCAACTTCGATGACTACCGCCTGGTTTTCTCCGCCGCGCGAACGATGTTCCACGTTAAGGTAAGTCCCCGTTCCGTTCCATATTTTTCTACCTTACAACCATCATCACATGATACTTCCCTCCCAAAATTCCACTCCAATAGGCGTGTGTAAGTACGTTCTCGACAAATTACGTGAGGCCAAGCGTGCGACGGCGAGGCGGAAGGTGGTAACGACGTCGGACTCGCCGCCGCGGCCGGCGGCGGCCGGCAGGCCGACGGACCGGACACCGCAGAGGTCAGTGGTGGCTGGTGGTGGTAAGGACGCGTGTGGTGATGGGAGGGGGAGTGCTACGCTGGGTTGTGATTGTGGATGTCGATTTTCATGGCCGTTTTGCAAGCGGGCACGCGGGCCGAGATTTGGAAGCGTTCACAGATTGCACTTATAAGACTTCTTGCTGACGCCGGATCTTGGTCTCTTTTCTCATTTCATTGGCACTGACCACCACTTGTCATAGCACGCATTTTTTTCCCCTTCCCCTTTTATTTTCTATAAATAAAGCGTTCAGGAAGCGTTTGGCGCCGACCATTACGCACCATATTTACCCAAACCTGGAACGACGCGCTTGATTATCAGGTGGCTGATGAGAGTCAAAGCGTACCATGAATGGTCGTTTATGCAATTGTCAAAGGAAATTACATATTGAAGCCAGGTCACGATGATCGCCCATTCCCGTTTTCAACTCATTGTCTCTCCTCTACTTCCCCACTCCCTCCCCGCCCGCTACATCTCGAACCCATCCTCATCCAACCCCTGCAACCCTACCTCCAGCGCAAGCATTTCCTCGAGCTCCTCGACCCTCGCCTTAAGCATCTCAATAAGTTCATCCTTCTCCCTGCCGATATTGGCGCTCTCCGCGGCCCGTTCCCTGGCCTCCCTGTTTTTGCGTCGCTCCAGCTCGAGCAGCCTCTCCAGCACACCGACCTGGACGCGCGGGTCGAGCTGGTGTACGCGTTCGCGAAAGTCGCTACGCTTGCGTTCAAGACGCGGGGAAGGCGCACCATCGGATGGGTCCGGTTCCGAATCGTGGTCATCATGCGGGTGGCCATGCGGTTGCCAAGGAGGATGGGGAGAGGATGAGGTTCCGGATGCGGACAGGAATGAGGATGATCTGTTGGGGTCAAATCGGTCGTCAGATATTTGCGGGTCGTAGTCGCCTGTCGAGCTGTCGTTGGTAATGGTGTCGTTGGTGATGACGTCGTGCCACTCTTCGACGACACCGTCCGAGAGCGAGGAGGCGAGTGGAAGTGTGGTTGATTCGGAGATATTGGAGATGCGGACGTTGATGACGTTGACGGGCAGGCTTGCGGGTTGGGGGTTGGAAGGTAAGAGCAAGCAGAAGTCCGGCGACACGTGATCCTTGTCGTCACTGTTCGCGGAGGTGGCGGTCAAGACGGTGGCGAGGGGAGGGGATGGCGGGAGTAAGTTGTTGGGAGGAGGGATTGGCGCGGAGAAGTTGCCTGGCGTGGTGGGGAGGAGGGATGAGGAGACGATGACGGGCATTGCGGGGGGAGTCCAGGGAGCCGGACGGGTGGTGGTCTTTGTGGTTACGGTGGTTTTCGTGGTTACAGAGGTGATGCTCTGGGCCCCGAGTGAGGGTTTTCCGTTTAAGCTTTGGGAAGGGGGGGCAGCTTGAGACCGTGTATTGGCGTTGGTTCCTTCGGGGACGGTATTTTTCGCTTCGCGAGCGGGGACTATGTCGCTGGATTTCGTGGCGGCTACTGGGGGTTTCTCGCTCGGTTTGACGTCCTTTTGGTCGGGTTCTTTTGGTTTTTTGGATGGGAGTTTGATGGCGGGGGTGGGAACGACGAGGGTAGCCGCGCCGGAGGTGGACGCGGCGGGGGTGGGCGTGACGAGGCTGACGCAGACGCCATCGACGTGGAAAAGCTTGGGGTGTGCTTTCAGGAGTTCCTCAAGCCCCCTTCCAAAAGTCTTCCAATGAGCCCTTCCAAACTCTGATTTGTAAACGCTCCCGAGTTCCTTGATCTCCATCTTTTCACCACCCGCCTTTCCCTCAAGGATCTGGCGGATGTTCTTGACACAATGCTCCTCTCGCATCAGGGAGACCAGGTCCCCCTCGACGTGAAAAATGTCCGTTTGGAGCGCTAGAAATGTCCGCAGCGACAGCCTGGCCAGCTTCCAATACTCGGGCCCGAATTCCTTGGCGTATAGGTTGCCCAACGTGGTGATGGCCACAGACCCGTTGGGCGACAGACTGGTCAAGAGCCGTTGGAGCCTTGCCAAGCACCGCGCCCTTGCAGCAGCCCCCCTGAGCTTCACCCCAGAGTTTTCCACGCTGAACAGGTCGGCGTGTTTGTTGAGGAAATCGCTCAGCGTCATCATCTGGGGGGATTGCTTCCAGTACGCGGTGCCATAGTCGTCTGTGTACCACGAGCCGAGCAATGACGCCTCGATAGGTCCGTCCGAGTCATTCAAGATGCGTTCGAATCTGTTCACGCACAAACTTTCCCCGTGAGCCGGCGCCAAGGAGACGGCGTCGTCTTTGAGTTGGAAGATCTCGGGATAGACGGCCAGGAAGGCGGCCAGGGAGCGCTTTGGGGCGAGCTTCCATGCGCCGTCGGAGTGCTTCTTCGAGTAGCGCTCGTCGAGTTTCGAAAGGGGGAGAGGGGTAGTTGTGGCAGCGCAGAGAATGTTGATGAGGTCTTGAATGCAGTCGTCGTATTTGTATGTGGAGTCGGACATTTTGTTTTTCCCAAAGAAGTTCTTCCACGTTATTGTTCGGGTGCTGTTGACTTTTGTCACCTTTTTTATCATGTGACCCCCTTTGTTGCTCGGATGCATAAACCTAATAAACTTGCACACACATCCTCAAAACCACAAACTCGAGATATTTTTTGATTTGTATTTGAAACAGATGGGGTACACAGCAAATTCTATGCCACGCACTTCTGCCTGGATCTATACGGTCTACTAACCACCCGCATCGTGACAATATTATAAGCCCATTAAAAAGCGGATTGTATGGCTCAACGATCGATTACTCTAAGTTATGTACATATCTGATAGCTATTTTTCTAAACAATCAGAGTAAAGTTGGTAGCCTTATCCTGAATCAACACGGTGAAGTCGCCGCCCTCAAGCGCGGGCTTGCCATCGAAGGTTGTGAACCGGAAGAAGTCGGCCTCGATGGGGAACGTGACCACCTTGGACTGGCCAACCTTGAGGTCGATCTTCTCGAAGCCCTTGAGGAGCTTGAACTCGGGCTCGATGGACCTCCAATGCTGCTGGGTGAAGAGGAGGACGGTGTGCTTGCCATCATAGGGACCCTGGTTGGTGACGGTGACGCTAGCGGTGATCTTGCGGTTCTTGGTGAGCTTCTTGCTGGACAAGGAGATGTCGCTGTAATTGAAGGTGGAGTAGGAGAGACCGTCACCGAACTCGGCGAAGACGTGGTTCTGCACACCATCGGGGCCGTCGTACGAATTGTGGTCAACAGCGTATTGGTTGTACGTCTGGTCGTGACCGCGCCAGTAGTTGTGGTTATTGTCGTTGGGGGCGAGGGGGTACGTAAGCGGAAGGCGGCCCGAGGGGTTGACTTTGCCGGCAATGATTTCGGCGACCGGGATACCACCCTATATATCGTCAGAGCATAACAGCGTCAATAATTGACAATAATCAATTTAGCAGGGAATCGATGCGAAGCAATTAAACATAGGCACAGTACTCACATAAGGACCAGGCAGGTACGCCATCAGAATAGAATCGACATTGTTGGGGATATCCTGGAGAGTCCTAGGGCGACCCTCGAAGAGAACAAGAGCGCTGGCCTTGGAGGCCTTTCCGACGTCGTTGATGAAGTTGATGAGGCCCTGGGGCAGGTCGAGGTTATCGATCCTGCCAACACGTTCAGCGTAGTGGTGCTCGCCGGCGCCGATGATGGTGAAGTCAGCGCTCTGGATTGTTGAAGGGTATTAGAGAGTTTGTTTAATAGGATTTGGAAAGCTTGTGTGGGTGGAAATGACCGCAAAAATGGAGACGTACCTTGGCGGCAGCGACGGCCTTCGCCCAGTCGGTGGTCTCGTTACCGTAGATGTTCGTTCCCTCGACGAAGGTGATTTCAGCGTTGGGGAAGATTATCTCAATACCTTCTTTGAGCGTGTGGCCTTTGCCAACGAACAGATCAGCGACTGTGCCGGCGGCACCGCCCTCGAGGAACCCACTCTTATTGTCTACTCCCTGCCAGCGTCTGCACCAACCACCGCACTGGAAGCCCTTATCGTTAGAGCTGGGGCCGACGACGGCGATCTTCTTGGGCGACTTGTACGGCAGGACGTTGAAACGGTTCTGTAGGAGGGTGACGGACTCCCTGACGGCGTTGAGCGCGACCTCGGCAGATGCAGCGCTTCCGACTTGCTCGAATCTCTTGGATTCCAAGTCAACTATGGGTTGCTTGAAGACGCCGAAATCTTTCTTCAACTGTAGGACGCGGCCGACGCGTTCGTTGATGGTGTCGATGGAGACCTTGCCCTCCTTCACGGCCTTAAGAAGAAACACGTTGAAACTAGAGGTGAATTGTGGAAGATTTAGATTTGGTTATTGTCAGAGTTCAGCAGGCAGGTAACCAGGTAACAGACGAATTGGGAGCGTTGCTTACTCAGTGTCGGTGGGAGTCATGCTCATGTCGGTGCCAGTATTGATCTCCGCGATCACGGCATTGTAAAGATCCTTGACAGCGTAATGATGCTGCTGGATATAATATCCCTCTTGCCAATCGCTGACAACCATGCCCTTGAAGCCAAGCTCCTTCCTCAGCAAGGTGTCCATGAGGTACTTGGAGCTACTGACGGGTTGCCCGTTGACAGCGGAGTAAGAGGTCATGACGGTGGCGGCGCCGGCGGCGATGGCAGCCCTGTACGCTGGCACCTGGTAATCCAGGAGGTAGTTGATGGGGACCCAGGCGTTATCCTTGTCCTGGCCAGTGCGGGTACCGCCGTAGCCGATGTAGTGCTTAAGGCTGGCGGCAATCTTGGTGTCGTCAGTCTTGAATTTGCCCTGGAGGCCGATGACGGCGGCTGCGCCCAAGACCGAGGTGAGATAGGGGTCCTCGCCGAAGTTCTCGTAGAGGCGGGGCCAGAGCTTGTTGAAGCTTATATCCAAGATAGGAGAGAACGACCACTTCACGTTGGCAGTCGACGACTCGAAGGCAGTGATCTTGTTGGCCTCTTCGACAATTGAAGGGTTGAAGGTGGCACCTTGTGCAATGCCGGCAGGGAAGATCGTAGCATCCTTGATGTAGTGGGCGCCACGGACCGAGTCCAAACCGCTGAAGTTGTGAGGATAACAATGCGTTAAGTTATGCCAGCTTCATATCAAATGACCTATACGAATTATGGCAATCCAACATGGGCAATGTAACTCACTAAATGATGGGGATCTTGTGCTTGGTCTTGTTAAGATAGATCTCGTTAATTTCGTTGACGAGCTTAGCGTAACCCTTGGAGTCCAAGAGCCATGTAGTATTGCTGGAAAATTCGCAGATGCGTTAGACATGGAACCTTTTTTTTTTTTTTTTTTTTTTTTTTTTTTTTTTTTTTTTTTTTTTTTTTTTTTTTTTTTTTTTTACTTGTTGCGAGATGGAAATATTATTGAAGGCCAAAACTCACTCCTGAGCTTGATTCAAGAAGGAACCGATACCCCAGGTCTCGGCATAGTACTCGACAGCGGTCTTGTTCAACCCATTCATGGACCAGCTGTCGATGGAGATTGTGTTGATGTTAAGCTGACTCAGCTGGCCACTGAAAAAAGCAAATAAAAAAAATATTAGAGACGCATTGCCAAAAGCATGCCTGTTTAAGGCCAATTCCGTTACGGTACATACATCTTTTCCTGGAGAGACAAGCTGTCCAGCAGTTTCTGGACATCGTGGTCAAGCTTGTCGGTAGGAGTATCGAATTTCGACTGGTGGTATTCGACCGGGCCAGCGACAGCAAGCGTGGACAGGGCACAGATAAGGACGGCGGTGGAGATGCGCATTGTAAGCGATGTGCAAAAAGCGAGTTGAGTTCGTTGAGGAGATTGTTGAACACCCGAAGTCCACTACAAATGTAAGACTGTGGTGAGGAAAAAGAAAGACAATTGTCGTAGCCCTTATATCCAAGGTCGGAGTCGGTGTCGGCGTTGACAGCGTGTTTGGGAATATTCCCCAGGGCACCGCAGAAATAGGGAAAGTTTTTTCTAGCTATTCCTAGTCGCTTGTCACTCTTTGGCAGCGTCCCATCGAGCCAAAAGAGAGAACCCTGTTTTTCCGTCTTCCAATTGCGGGTAGGTTGGATTGCCTCACGGTTCGAGCGGTTCGGTTCATTCGCTTGCGAATTAACCCACAGACCTTTCGTGGACGATGCACCGGAGCGCATTTAGCTGCAATTATCCAAACTTCGTAATCTCTATATCGGTGCTACACAGCAAATGGCAGCAATGAGCAAACCCTAGATTCCATTTCCAATCTCAGGAAATCTATCTAAGCGGAGGCGCCACACCAGACGATTCCACAATTTTGTCGGAGATGATAATTCTGCCGTGATCTGCTGCTGCGTTTGGAGGAGTTCGAACAAGAAATGTTCATTACACCACCGCATGTAATCGAGGAATTTTAATTTTTTGCGTCACCCCCGTCTTCTTGGGGGTCTCGAGAAAACCGTGAGGGCGCCAAAACTATGTTGGAGTAGAACCACTTGGTCTCGGCAAAGTGGTGTGGAAATGGTCGAGAATGTCCTACATTCACAAATTGTGTGTATGTACTCAAAGAGGCGTTTATGCTAGCTTGGATAGGAAAGATTAAACCCTTTGAAGCTGGTGACTGTCAGCTATATACCTGTCAATGTCGGCTGACGTGAATTGCAGCGTGACGAAACTTCACTCTAGCCATCCGAGCAATTACACAGGCGGATCCCCAGCGAAGCGACACAGTTTGGTTTGCGATTGTTCGTGACCTTTGGTTGGACAAATCTTTCGCCACTGACTTTTGCACCACCAACGACCCCGCACGGCGGGAAAGTACTCTCGCCCGAAGTTTTGTTTTTATCAGGGTAGAATGCTTTTGTTTTTCCATCTGGTTCGTGCGCGCCCAGGGCTTGTTTCTCAAGCGAGGAATGATCTCCTCTGGGCTTTGGGCAGGCTGAGTATAGTAACACAGATCATTCGCAAAAACTTAAACTTTAAAAATCTTCAGGGGAGAATTTGGCAAAAAAAAGAAGGATCGTCAATGCTGTTCGAATAACCAATCACGTACATCTTCATCTTCGCCATAGTCGAATTTTGAAGCCACGAGTCGTACTGTGAGTTATTGAGGATAGTAATTGTTAGGCAATACGTTTTCATTCTGAACACCACAGAAATGGACGTAGGTATCTTGGTGCCAAAAATTCGCACACACACATAACTGATAAACGCTAAACTTGAAGTTGGTTCTTTCTCAACAAAAAAATGACCCCGAGTGTTTAGAGTGCTAGTTTTTTCCGAAAATGACCGAATTTTCCACATGGTCCATTTCTATAACCGCAGGTCACATTCGAATTCTGATCCAGGTCTGATTCCCAGCGTAACAAAGCTGATTCAATAGCAGCCACTTACATCTACCAGAACCACCACTGGTTGTACTCTGGAGCGAGGGAAAAACGCGAATAGCGAGCAACTCGTTGATGGCGTCCCTCCGAATCGAATTCGATGAGTCTTAGCGATGTTGAAGCAAACTGCGGAGTCTATCTTGACTTTGTGTAACAGAGGGCTCGGTCACTTTGAAGGCACGCGTTCACGTAGGACAGCCATTTGAAAACCGTTACAGTTCATTAAGTGTGTTGTGGGAGTTTAATCTTTGTTGCAGTTCTACATTCGCGAGAGATCAATGCAATGGCGCTATCGAAGTGATGCTGGAAAGCACGCTGAAATTAAACCTGCTATTGAAAAAATCATTGCTAGTTGTCGCTGTAGATGAATGAGCGACACTAGCAACGATTTGAAATAAAGGAGAAGGTAACAGTAAGTATGCAGGCAAAGTGTTGGGAGGGGGGGGAAGGGGAGGGAAGGGGAGGGAAGGGGAGGGGAGGGGAGGGGAGGGAAGGGGAGGGGAGGAGGGGGATCGAATACGTTACAGTATGGATGCGGTGAGGGCGAGGTAAAGGAAAAAATATTACATTCGAGGCACACACAAGAACGACCGTGCAGCTTCGAGTGATAGAAGCGGGAGGAAATATGGGGAGAATATATTAATTATTCCACTATTAAGGCAAGTACAATGGTATCTAGAGGTCCATGTGTATATGTACGTGGTTCAATAAATGTTCGACAACTCGACCGAGGTATATGCATCGTGTCGAGAAGTACAGTCAGAAACGAATGTTTACGAATGGAAGCCTCGTTTAGAGTTGATTCTTATTGCTCTCGTCGTCCGCGTTCGCATCCGCCGCCGGTTCGTCCTTGTCACCTTCCGGCTTATCTTCGTTCTTCTCCTCCTCATCCTTCTCCTTCTGCTCGACGGTCTTCTCCTTCTTCTTCTTGCTGAAGATCGACTTGACCTTTTCGATCCAAAGGCTCAATCCGCGGAGACCTGACGAGGTCTTGTCTTTCTTTTCAGGCTCGGCGACTTCATCGGTTTTGTCGTTCTAATGTAACAAGTGAGGTACGAAAGATATATGAGTCGGCGGTCTCTAAGCGACGCAAGATTGAAAGTTGAACAAACTGAAATGGGTACGAACCTCCTCCGCCACGTCCGCACTCTTCTCCTCAGCTTCGGTAGTGATGACGGCAGGGGTGTCGTTCAGGAAAGAACCGATTTTGATTTCTTGTTCTTCAGACATATTGATATTGATGTTGATGTGATTTGGTTTGAAGTACTCGGTAGCCGACGATCTGTGTATTTATAATATTTATAACGTGCAAGGCCAGTATAAGGGAAAAAACACGAAATGTCAATTTCTCGAAACAAAGGCCCGTTTTGCGCGTGAAAGCCGCGGTTCGTGTCGATAATTGTAAGCTTCTTGTTACCTAAGGTACACGGCATGGCGGGAGGTGTACCAACATGCACGGCATGGTGAAAGATGTACCAACAATGATCCGTTGAAATCATGCATGTTACAAAAGAAGGATTGCCGACGCGTGCACAGAGCACCCCCAACACGTGGGCCAAAGAGAATTGGGACACGGTTGGTGTAAAGCCAGTTGTCAACACGTTCCAGGTGGAGATCAGGCGTGCTTGTCGACTTATCAAATCTCGGTAAACACCGCGAGGTCTCAGAACCGACCGGAGAGTTTCCGCAAACAGCAGAAATTATGCCAGTCGTAATACTGAAGAAGAAAATGAAGCGTGGATTTTGATCTGCTTCATCCATATCCATGGTCGTGACGATATTAAACTCTATGCAATAGCCCCATGGAACCTGTCACTTCAGGCACCACTCAGCAGGTTGGAGACAAAGGCCGCTAGGACCAGAACACTCCCTATTCAAGAAGGCACGTGCAAAGAATATTTTTGGGGTGCGTGGCTTTCGTTCAGCCAAATGCTTGCCTGGACAGTCAAGCCACGTGAACATCGTGGATTACGACGTCCATGGAACCATTCCCAGCTCTAACGTATATCTTCAACGGACTGCCATTGTAGATCCAGCAAACCAATATAATTGTTGTCGGTGGCAGCCATCAATGTCATTCTATATTCATTCTGCCACAGGAGCCTTATTCCAACAGGTCATATTGTTGTCTACTCTCCAACTTTTTCTTATTGAGAACGTTCTTTGTGAAAGACTTTTCCCTGGCATTGAATTTGTCTTCATATTTCTAAAGCAACTTGTACTGGTAGATGGTTTATTAATTCGAATTTTTATTCAAAGAGGTCTATGATGACGCGACCTATCAAAGTAACCGTCCAATGAAAATTTCCTGCGTCCATCGTTCCATCGTTCCTTCGCTCCAAGCCACGGAAAGAGCAACCTAACCACACCGTTACCCCATTTGGTGGCCGCTTTCTCTTCCAACTTCCACCCGTACGCCATTGGCGCACGGTCTCCACCTCCGCTCCACCCGTGACCCCAGCTCCGGCGACGTTTTCGACAGTGCTCAATGGTGAGCTGGTTCAATCTCTCTCCCTCAAGAGGCAACGGTGCGGGCCCACAACCGAGCTGGTCCATTACGCTCTCGTCTTTATGGACACTCCGTCGATCCTCTATTTTCGGACCCTTCTCGACGGCCATATCGCACCGCCTCAACTTCAACTCTTTCACCAATGAAGCCATTCCGCGTCTCCATTCTTACCCGCGCCATTCCCAACGGTGCCGTTCGCGCAAATGCGTGCTCTTTTAACCCTCCGTGCGCCGCCTGGTGTCCGGGCACCCTCTCTTTTATTTTATTTATTTATTTATTTTGGAGATCGCCGTTTTGGGCATCGTCCTTTACGACTGGATGAAGGTATCGAAATTAACTGCTTTGATATTTATTATCTTTGATCATCGAAATAATGCTTATAGATAATTTTGTGATCGAGTTGGTTGGATAAAGTGGACGGTTGACGTGGCCATTACTATGCTCGACGAAATATTTGAATCGCTCAACATTTTCCTCTTGATTCATTGTAGGCTTAGTCAATACCCAACGCATCGCCTTTCTTTTTAATCAATTTCAACCGGCAGCTCTCCATCTACTGTTCGTTGATGCCTGGTACTTACAAACGGTTCGTATGGATGATTAGCTGGGTGCGGGGTTTTGTTTGGTGTAACTATTACTATGCTCATCGGTTTTCCTATAATTTTCCTCTTTCCTGTAGGCTTGGTTTGCGACTGACGCATTATCTATCTCCCTCGTTCAATTCGACGCGTGGCTCTCCTACTGCTTGACGATGCTTAAGCTTGGCGCTGCGTTAACAACAAAGTAAGTGATAATATAAGGCGTTGTGCGTATCACGACCACGTTCCGGGCAGCTAAAGAAAGATGGGAAGGGTACTGGCGGTTATTGGTGCGGATTCTGGGTTGTTAGGTCCAGGCGTAGAGTGGAGGATAATCAACCGGATGCAGCATATGATGATTGTAGTTTACTGGCGGCCTCGTCGGTTGACGCTGCTTCATTGCGATGGCGGCGACAGAATGGTGATCGGTTACGAGAAGATCGGGTCAAATGGTGTTTATCTCTTCCAATTCCATTTATTGAGCTAGGCGTCTCGCTTGTCAACGAGAATGACGGCCACCTTGGCGGCGAATCCTTTAATACCAACGATTGGAACGCCTTATTCCACTCAGTTGACCTCGATTTTATCGTGGTTCATGGGTAATGTTGCTTTGGGTATCAGGGATATTATGGTAATGTAATACTTCGTTTCCTCTGTTACGTCGTTTTCTGTGTAGATTCGGACTGTCATCGCGATGACATCATTGAATCTTAGCGATGACGTCATTAAATTTTGGCTACATCCCGTCATCAAAACTTTAGCTACATCTCTTCTGACCAACCTCCATAACGAAAATCAAAACCACAACACCCACGTCTTCTCCAGGTCCAACATGTTCGTTGCTTGCACTTCATGGATGCAGCTGATTACAACAGTCGCCAAACATAGTGATAGGCCACATTTTTCTCGACCCTTCCTGTCTGGCCTCGTACGGGCCAAGCATGGAGAGTATAGAGTTGGCTTGACCACGGAAAAGATCGCTTTGTCAAAGGATGAACGGTTATTATTTTTATTTATTTATTATTATTATTATTTGAGGGTGGGGGGAGTTAGGAAGGTCGCGGTTCCACCTCCCAAGTGATTCCTGGTAACGACTAGTTTTTCTTGGTTTATATTCGCTTATTTATTTATTTTGTTTGTTTTTACTCTTCTATTTGTTTTATTTCTTGCTTTGAAATTCTCTCACCTATGCCACTACTACAATAGATTCGCGACTGGATGGCATTGGAGAAGGCGGGTAGCGACGAGTGAGGAGGGAATATGTTGTTTCCTTTTACCTCCTACCTTTTATATAGGGAGGGATGAAGAAAAGGGACGCCAAGAAATGGCGAAGAGCTTGGTTGCAAGCTGAAGAGTCGGAATCAAACAATAATTAAGGACTTTATCGCTCTATATGGCATTCGGCAGCGATCTAAATTTTTCCGTCCCTTCCTCCTCCTTTAACCATCCACAGGCTACCAACCCCCTATCACCGTCTTCTCCGACGGCTGGCTCCGTGTTGTGAGAGATCTGCGCCACCCTCGGTCTTGGTAGCCCTGCGCCAACTGACGAGTCCTTTGGGCAAGGACGAAACCGGGGCATTTGGCTTTGGATTCATTTTGCATGTGGTGTCCTTTTTGCAGGTGGAGGATCGCCTGAATACTGTTTCTGGACAGTACATCGGAGGCTTGGGAGGAGCGAGCCAGTTATTTGTAATTAGATGGTATTGGGCCTGATGCCTCTACGATATTCTTACTAATTCGCCGGTACGTTGCAAGGGAGGAGACCGCCTCGACACGTGCCTGGATCGACGCCACGTGACAAATATGACAGCTAATCCTCGATTTTGTTACGCCACACACACAGTACACGCTAGGGAGAAACCTTTTCGCATCGAAAAAAAAAAAAAAAACCCTTTTCACATCGAAATTCTCTTTTGCATCTCGTGCCACGATGCAAGGTGTGTGAGAGAAAGTGGATCAGAAGACGGAGTCAACTGCATTATTTTATCACATGCCGAAATGAAGGTACCTCGGATCTCACATTTGATTATCGTATGATGGACGTGGCTGCACGTTGTAACTTTGTGAAGCAGCACCGTATTGATTCATGAGCCGACGAAACACTATGCGACTCAAATATTGTGTCACATTGCTTTCCGTTAAAGAGATCTACAGTATGCTTTCATTTATTCGGATTTAGTCTTCGGAACACTTGATTGGAATAAGTTCAGTGGGGCCGATCCTCACTTAATTTTGTAAAAGAACGACCAAAATAGTAGTTAGAGAGCTATGTTCTTTACACAACACGAGGGCTGGCCGTGGGTTAACAATCTTCACGATAAGTTTTAATTGAACTCGAGGATCTAGTTGCACCCCTTTTGATACCGCAATATAGCGTTTGAGAAACTAGTACTTTTATCCTGCTTACGTTAATTCCACTCAAGCGTTCACGGTCTCTTCGTGCGCTTTGAGGTTTGCAAGACGGACAACTTCTTTGGAAAATAGAAGATAGCAACCGAATTCATAAATCGAGAATTACATTGAACGGTACAAATATTGTGATTGTAACATGGACAATCGGCATTAGGATTCATAAAATTATTCCGAACACCTCTTTTTTTAAACACAGGGTTCCGAGATACGAGTGACCATTTAGGATACCACACACGTGCTTTGGTTGTTTATCTTGGATTATTCTTCTATTTCCATTTGTAATGTAATATAATATAGAAATCTAAGTTCTTAATCCACTTTAAGAAAATTAGCAATCTTGCAAACACAGTACATGTATCATCACGACGAGGCCAACAGATTGGAAGCTTCTCTAATGATAATTAGTAGGGGCCTCTTTGACTGGCAGATCAGCCAAAGAAGAATGTGACACGCAAACAATATCCATCCCAAAGTCACTGCGCGGCTGACGACACAGCCTGGGGTCGCGAGGTTCCCGCGGCGAAGGATAGAAAAGCAGGTGAAAAACGTGGGATGTTAGCGCGTTCCGTTCCCCGTGTCAAACCGAAGCTCCCACCCCCTTCTTTTCTACAAGTGAAAAAAAAAAAAAAACTTCTTGGCGCGAGGTGTTCTCACAAAGGAAAAATGGCTGGCTTTGGGTTTCGGCTACGGTTCCGAAGGATATCATGCCATATCCAATCCCTCCCCTCTCTTCCTCGGCCGTGCGGAAATTTCGGCGTGTCACGTGCGCCGCGGTAACTCGTCTGCCAAGAGATTTCTGTGCAATCTCATGTTTGTGAGAGCCACGATGCCTTTTGCCATGTTTCACTTGCGGCGTCTATCGTCCAAAGCTATCAGATCCGTCGGAATTAGGAACGCGTGCTTTGGCGTGTGGGGGGGTTTTCGTGATTCTGTTTTTCCTGATTCGGAATAATGGGTGTTTTGCTGAAATGCTGACTTCTCTCTAACGTTGCAAAAGTTGAAGGAATTTAAAGATCGACGGAGTTATATTTACTGTTTTTTGGGGGATATTCATGGTTGGCGCCAACCATATCATAAAATGCTTTATTTTGTTGAATAATATTGGATGAGAGAACATGCGTTTTTGAATTGTTAATTGATAGAAGATAAAGCCGACATAACAAAATCATATATAATCGTTTTAGTTTTCATAGATATACAGAGAAAATCAAAGTGTAATAATGAATGAATAAAAATCTAACACGAGTAACGAATATCAAGCTATACTCGGGAGCGCAAAAATTGTCCTTGACATTGGCCGTGAAAGCTTTGTACAGAGCAGAAAGCGCAGTAAATATGTACGAGAAATCTTTTTGTGGCTATGCGATTTTTGGAAATACCCATCCTTTCAAAATGTCTTGTTAAAAAAAAAAAAAAGAGTCCAATGCATCCGCATTTCAGTGCACGCTACTTCGTTATTTAGCGGTGGGAATTCTTCATCTCCCTCAACGTTTGCAGTACCTCTACGGGATCGTCTTTGCCAATGGACATTTTCAGAGCCGGCTCGTTAACTCGGAAGAAAGGATTGTAGAGAATCTCTTGGCCAATTGTAGACGGGACGGTGATCACCTTATCCTGACACCAGGCGACTTTTGCATGGAGCGTCTCGTTTTGGGGGTCCACGGTCAGAGCAAACTAGTAAGGGCGGGCAATTGGCGTTAACAAGATATCGGCGACGAACCAAGAAGCAGTTACGTGACAGCGACCGTACCTTGAGGTTGGCCCTGGTGTACTCGTGACCACAGAACACCCAGGTATCTTCTGGCAACCTCCCCAACACGTGGAACAGGATTCTGTACATATCGCGTGCATCGCCCTCGAAGAACCTCCCGCACCCGCCGACGAACAGCGTATCTCCTGTGAACACGGCGCGCTCGTTCGTGGCTGGGTCGACAACATAGTAGCAAACGCTACCCTTGGTGTGGCAGGGCGTGTGCAGAGGTGTCACCAGCAGGGTGCCGATCTTGAACTCGTCGTGATCTTTGCACACATAGTTGATCTCGGGAATACGTGCGTCGGCTCCGTAAACAGCTAGTCCGGGCTTTTTGGCGACGAGTTCGATGTTGCCGCCACTGTGGTCCCAGTGGTGGTGCGTAGTGAAAACGCTGCAAATCGGAGAAAAACGCAGGGGGGTTTCACGAAGAGGTTAATTTTTTTTTTTTTTTTTTTTTTTTCAGAATAATGTGAAGAGCGGCTTTATGACGATCCGAATATCACCCGATGTTACCTTGTGAGCTTTGCTCCGGTCTGGCTCAGGACGTTGAGAATTTTTGTGGGTTCAACAGGGTCAATGACCGCCGCCTCTTTAGTCTTATCGTCTATCAAGATGTACGCGTAGTTGTCTTCAAGGACTGGGATGGGAATGATTTTCATCTTTGTTTCTTGGGATGTCGTTTGGCGTTTGTTGATGAAAGGTATGCACAAAGGAATCTCAAATTGTGGTTTGCTTTTCTGGGGAAGTTCTGAGACTAAAGGCACTAACATTTTATACGTTTTCTTCAGAACTTTCGAAGTTCTATGGAGAATCATCCATTCCAGGGACCTATTATAAGCAACCTGTGCTACATGCCTTGCTTGTTTGGTTTGGCTTCTATTTGCGCGTAAGTTTCTTATCCACGAGGACTCTTTTGCGAGAGCGCGATATAGCCACGAAAGCGCGGAGCTAAGGCTGAAATCCAGAAAACTTTGGTGAGCACGAGCGAGCCTTGGGCCGGGGCGAATAGGTAATCTCCGCCCTAATAACCCAACCAACTTGTCCTACATCTCATTCCCCAGTATCCCGTCCAAGCGAAGCTCGGCAATTACAATATGGCATATAAGTTATTCAGGGGATATTTTAATTATCCATGATTTTGCGGCGGGTGATTGTACATTGCCTTCATGGCTGTTATAACCGATGGTGAATATGATGCACGGAATTTAAGGAGACAAACTAGTCTGGACTATCGAATCCACCGTGTTGGACCAATTAATAAACATCTCGCTACATCGCAATTTGCCCCAACTGACCCCAACACACACAACCAAGGGCTCCCGATCCCGACCCGCGTGCTTTCTCAATGGAACATTGCGATACGCCTGTCAATTTAAAATCGGAATTCCGAGGAGAATTTGTGTCTGGGGTTGCACCGATGATCGCCAATGTACAACGTCAACGTCAACCGTGAACGGGCCATGCAATTTTAGTAAGAAGATCTTGCACGCGCACACATGTACGCGTACGTAAACATATACAGAAGGAAAAGAGAAGGAAAAACAAAAGTACGTCATATCAGCCCTTTCACCTTGTCAGTCCTTGCCACCCGATCCATCGGACCGTTGTTACCGCTCTCTTACAAATTGAATACCGCCGAGGCGTATGGCGTGACGTATTTCGTTTGTTGTTTGGTCGCGCCGATTGCTTTGGTCGTCATTCGAAGCTTCCATTGTTGTGGCACCGATCAATAGGTCCTAGGGAATGTTCGACGGTAGAATTTCTCGCAAAACGTGGGGTCTGGGATCCGGAAGGCTTGTCGTCATAGGCAGCGGAGCTTGTTGATGAAAGGACCCTTCGCACGAGGGATAATAAATGACGTGCAGCAAGGAGGGAAACGAGCCGAGATCTGGTGCAACAGTAATCGATTTATGACGATGCAAAGGGGGGTACCCGTTGATTTAGATGAAAACCGCCTCTTGGAGGTTTTCTAAGAAAGATCAGTGATGGGAGCGAGAACGAATAAAATGGCTCACGCGGCGATGAAATGGTCACTTTTGTCTTTTTCACGCCGCTTTTCGCCGAACCGTGTATCATTACTAATAGCGGTAGGGATAACCCCGACTGTTCAATTTCGCAAGCCAAGTTTGTATGCATGCACTTGTAGTCTTGTATGGTGCCGCACTATGGGATAAAATCAGGTCTCGTAACCGACATATAGCATATGCTTCACACACCGCACGACATATTAGTTTGTGAACACACCTTGAAAGGAAGTTTTGCCACGGCATGCCGATCTGAGCAATGACGTGAGGCCAAAGCCTTGTCATTGGACATGATCGTGCGAAAGTTGCTATGGCTAAATTGGGCATGGTGTGGCAAGATTTTGTTTTTTCAGAGAAAACACGACGAATCATCCCATTTTACGACTAAACATAATTATGTTCTACAACAGGCAAGTCACATGCATTAACTCAACCGCCAATATCGTAGATATTTATCGTACTCATTCCGCCGCATTTATAACAAAGTTTCCAATCATTTATGGAAGACGCCGAACGTGGCTTGTCTACGCAAACATTTTTTTTAATACAAATTAAAATATTGTCAACCATCATTGGAATGAAGGGCTTGCGTATTTTTATTTTATTATTATTATTATTATCGTCATGATATTATTGGCAAATATTAATATCTGCATTTTTGGACTCTGCTCATCCCTAGGTTACGAAATTGTAATTGTAAACAAGCTAATACAATTAGCTAGACCAGGATAATCACACGAGGGAATCGGCGATGTTGGTTAACGATCTGTTCATCCCAATAATTCAGAATGTAGCTAGACCAGGAAAAACACGAGGGAATCGGCGATGTCGGTTAGTGATCAGGCCACGTGTCCGAATTGCTGCCTGCTCCAGATGGTTGCTTCGAAGATACAAGCGCATGTTTGATATTATAATAATAGTTACCATGAGTCAAACACGTTTGCAAAGGGCATGGAGAAACCGACACAAAGATGACCTGATGATACCTCTCCCTCGGAATCAATAGTGCGCGTGCGAAAAAGGTGATAAATCACGAGTGTAAGTGCTCTTAAACGATACCCCATCCAAGAAAACGGATGACCGAATCTTGTGGCGTTATTTTATTCGTTGAGGGTTGTGTGGACGTCTTCGAGGCGAGTTTGCTCGATGGTAAGGTCATGGGAACTAACTTTGTCACCACCCGTCGTTTTATTCCCGCCCCAAATATTGCACTAGAAATCGCCGGCCACTCGGGCTGACTGGATACGTTCCTGCCGCTAGCGACGAGGGCAAGGACGAGGACGAGGTTGCGTTTGTGGCACCTGCTGTGCCCGCCGCGTCACCAAATCCGTCTGAATCTGTACGCGTGCAAGGGGTGCGGGGGCAATAGGAAAGACGTAGCGAGGGAACAGTTAGATGGATGGTGCGTGCCTGGGTTTCTCTACGGTTTTCCGCGTGGAGGTGGAAGGGGTTGAGAATTTTTTTTGAGGCTGTGAATTGGTTCATCTCCCACTCGTGTAGACGTAGTTGTTAACGGGAGAAATGCTGGTATGGGCGAGGGTGCCGCACGCGGTTAGTATATTTTAGTCATTAACTGAGCACGGGGGCTGACGTGACAGAACAAATGGGGCACAACTTTTCAAAAGGTGCCTTAAGGTGATTTTTTTTATAAAATGAGATATTATTAAATCTGATAAATAGTCAACTTGAAGAATCAGAAAATCCATTTTTTAAGAAAAATGGCATATTTAATAATTAGAAATCAGCAAAACTTGTCAATCAACGTCAAATAATTAAATCTTCATTTAACCTAATATATAATAAAGCAATAAAAAACCAGTCCTTTTTTTTTTTGGACATCCAAATTGAGAATACAAATCGAAAAAATACAACCACGTGCATACTGTATTCCAATCAACCTTTCTGACTTCTGGAAGTGATAGATATTTATTTTCATTGTATCTTGATGAAAAGACATTTAATTTTAATGATCTTAGGCTTGTTAGAAAGCCCTGAATTATGGCTTTCTAGAAAACTTTATGGCTTCAAAATTGAATATCTTTTCAATAATATATGATAGAAAATGTCAATATAAATTTTGAATTAAGTTTACACTTAATTCAAATAGATAGTAAATTAATATTTAAAACTAATAACAATATAATATTAGAGTGATAGTAAATTAAGTATTTATCTACTTTAATTGAAAATAAAAATAACAAATATTTATTTCAAGATAAGAAGTTATAAAAAAAAAACCCCCCAAATAATTATAAATCATTTTAATTTTTTTTGAATTTGATACAAATGAAAGAGGATAAAGTTTATCATGAGAATCTTTTCTAACATATTCTCTAATAGAATTATATAAATACCACTGATGTTTTATAAAATACTCTTTAGCTGAAACTTCTTCTAAATCTATAAGTTGTATAGAAAGAATTTCAATAACTAATTGGCTGTTCATTTAAATTTTTAATTTTTTTTTTTGACTATATATTTATTATAAATTTTCAATAAAAATTTTTTTTCAAAAAATTAATTTTT
>RBNI01001349.1:0-22882 GCA_003990745.1 Jimgerdemannia flammicorona | reverse complement strand
TTTTTTTTCCACAAAGACGTAAAGCCAGATCATTAAAACTCACACGTCCATTTTCAACTCGGATCTGTCAAGGAATCGTCTCGTTAGCATGTTGGGAAATGAATTGTCAAATGCCGCCTCTGAGACCGGCAGATCTACGTCGCCGAGATTTTCCGCACTAGGTGGTGAATGCCGTATCGTTTCAATAGGATGTATAATTTAACAAAGGTAAATATATCACTTCAACTCACTATGTCATGATGGCGAGCATCAAAGTATTGATGTCGCGTTTGTCGTCTGCGGTGAGTGCGATACCGTACTCTTTTGCAATGGATTCCGGCATGAGACGATCAAACGCTAGCGCTGGGTAATTGCCGTCATTGACAATCTGGTAAAAGCGTGAGAGGGGGAAGGAATAAGCGAAGGTTCGTCCAACTCCACATGAAATGAAGCTCGAGGTTACCTTGTGAACTTCATCAAAAAATCGACATATGGCATCGGACACCTTTGTATGCGACAGCTTGACGTCTTGATGAAAGCTCTTTACCATCTCTGCCCAATCCTCAATGGAAAACAGGGCCTTCGTTTCTGGATGGTCGCCGGTGAGATCCAATATCCCCCAGTAAACCGGGCTTCAAAAATTCTTGTGATTAATACGATATTGAAGAATCGGATCGGAATGGCTTACTTCGAGCATTTCTGAGATTCTGGGATCGTCTCGACGTAATTCGCCAATACCTCTTGTACGTTTGTTCCACTCGAGAGAATCCAATATTTAGTATGACTTGAGGTGTCTTGATGCTCCAATCTTTCCACAAATGCGTAATCGGCTTCGTTTCCCATCTTCATTGAGGTATCGCGGTTTTCTTCTGCCGAAGCCGCGCAGTCCCCATTCTCGCCTTCACTGACGTCTTTCTCAGTCAATCTGTCGCTGTTATCGTCTCCATCGACGAGTTGATTGACTACGCGCTTGTTCGCATGAAATTCCTGATATAAATATTAGTAAAATATTAGTAAAGCTATTGTAAGAAATTTCACATCCTGATTTCTGAGGTTACCTTTAGATCTTCATTGGTACACACCGAAGTATGTTTCATTCTTAATGCAGTCTTGTGTTCTTCTGCTTCAGTTTTGTATCTCAGCTTATTCTTGAACTGCGATACTTCGACAGTTGAGAACAATTTGTCATATGCAGACAACATTCTGTTCATCTTTTTTTTAGCATTTTTGCTGACGCTTTCACTTTTCTCGTAGCTCTGGAGCACGGTATAGATATCTTCTTTGATATTGTCGATCATATCGACATATAGTTCCTGCTTCGATTCTATGTATTGCAACATAGAGATGATTGACCAATCTTTATACCTCACACTACTGAGATAGTCGAACATGATATCACGAAACATCTATAAAAATAAAAAAAAGTTCTAAGCTGTTTGTTTAACGTGTCCACAAAACCAAACAAAAGAAGTACAACGACAGTCAACTGCATACTGGAAAACAGGATGCAGGTATAGGCCTTCAGCATGTATGCTCAAGGATGTTCCCTGCAGACTGCTTCTAGGCATATGAAGGGCCATATGCCAGTAGGTATGCATAACACCCTGGACACTGACATGCAGGTATGGGCCTTCAGCACGTATGCTCAAGGATGTTCCCTGCAGACCAGCGCCAAACATCTAATGCAGGACGAAAGGCTGTATGCCAGTAGGGATGCGCGTGACTGGTAGCATATAAATACATACTTTCCTTGAAAATTACGCACATTGTTCAGGAAGTGACAGACGCGATAATGCGTATTATGTATCTTTGCCTAAAAGGAAAGGAACGCGTGAAAATTCTTTTCAAGCCACCGATGACTTCCCAAGTTCACTTTGTCTTATATAATACTATAAAATTTATATTTTTTAAAAATATATTTATAAAATAAACTATTTAAACATGAAATACTAATTTAAGTACCAATAAGAAAGTTTTATATGCTTAATAGTATAAATATAAATAAATGCTCCAAAGTATTAGACTTCATGTATCGCATATTTGCAATAGAGACGCTCAGGTTTAATATTGGCGCAACAGCCAAAGGTGGGTGGTTGAAATAAGCTCACGCGACCGTGCTCATATGACGCCTGGCCACCTGTTACTTCTCTATATCACAACTCTCCGTCATTAAGGCGGAGGGGTATGGAGGTCAGGGAATTGTGTTGGTGCCAAGGCTCTTGGCTCTTGGCGTCCTTGTGGCCTTGTGGTTATGGAGGTCGAAACGCGTATTGGGTGACGTCACCACGTGTCATGGCGGCTGACCAATGGCATGCGAGAGGGGTGATTGTCATCACAGCCCCTCGGCACTCAATAGCGCCTTGGTCCACACCTGCTTCACTCTACTCCTCTCTTCCCTATCCACACCCCCCACCGCATTAAACAAAATGGTACGTCTGAAACCCTCAGCTCCTGTTGTCCCACCTTCGCCACTGTGTCTACACCCAGTTCTACACGCATGCTTCACCATGACCACTGATCCTGATGACCCTTCCGGCCACTTTTCCACCCTTTGCTCGTTGGCAATCGCATACAATCTCGCTGCGTGCAGTCCTCTGGTGTTGCCGTTAACGAAAACTGCTTGGAGATCTACCAGGAGCTCAAGCTCCGCAAGAAGTACAAGTTCCTCCTGTTCAAGCTCTCTGACGACCACAAGGAGATCGTCCTCGAGAAAGCCATCGAACAGGGTGAATACTCAACCTTCCTCGAGCATCTCCCGAAGGACGAGCCTCGTTATGCTGTGTATGATTTTGAGTATGAGAAGCCTGGTGAGGGGACGAGGAACAAGATTGTCTTCTATGCCTGGTACGTGAATTTTTTATTTCGTTGGTATTGTTGGTGAATGCGCTAGCAACGGGAAACGCGAATCTGAGGCTATAGTGCCTTTTTAAAGCAGTGGGATGAGAATAGGGGTTTAGCCATACATGCGATCTGCTGGATCGAGGTGGCACATTTGCGTGGAATAGGGAGAGAAGGCCTTCAAGAGGCCACTGAACCAGCATCATGTTGGGATTGTGGGTTGGTTGTGATGTATTCACCGGGCCTGCAGTCTTAGCTTCCCTACCATAGGGGAAGTTAGCCATCGAACTTCATACCACTGGGCTCGGATTAGTGACTAGACGCCTGGAGGGTATAGATTGTCGGCTGTGGATGATATATTTATATAGTGTGTTGCACATTCGCTCTTTGGAACGCTGTGAACTCACCAAATACTCGCCCTCCACTTCGGTCTACATATGTACACCGCTTAGGACCCCTGATACCGCGAAGATCAGGCAGAAAATGGTGTACGCCTCCAGCAAGGACGCGCTCCGCAAGACGCTCGTTGGCATCTCTACCGAAATCCAAGGCACCGACTTTGATGAGGTCGAATATGATACGATCCTCGAGAAGGTGTCTCGCTCGTCCGCCTAAATAATCTGATGGTTTCTTCCCCACCCTTCTTCTGCTGCGGGGGGTTTTTTTTTCCGGCTTCTATTATACATCGTCTCATTCCACTCGCCGTGTTTGAATGTAACCAAGTAACTTTGCAATCCGGTATATATCGGTGGCCGCGTCGACACGAATACACACACATACTTCATACTATTGAATGAATATAGACGGATTGACAGAGCAGGTGACAGCGTGATGGCTTCCCAAATGAACGGTTTTCACATGATAATCCGGGTGGCGCGGAGCAGTCACTCCCAAAATCCTTGAGACATAACAGGGCTCAGGCAATCTACTGTAGACCACCCTCTCGAACGGTAACCAATGGTAGGCAATACTCGTCTACCGCAACAGCCCCCTAGCTTTCTATATCTCAAAACTTTATACTCTCTCGCTCAGGAACCTCCTAACACCGTAAGATCTATACTGGTCAGCGGCATTGACATCATCTCCAACCTCTTTTGTATCTTTCTCGAATTCGTCGCTCGCTGGTCAAATGTAAGATGAATTTTCTTCATATTGACGAATCTCCCCAACATGACAGAAATGGGCTTGGCCACAAAATAAATTGCTCTTCTTTCCTGGCGCAGAAAATATGGAATGCATTCCACGAACTGAAACCGGAGGACCTTCTGCGAAAGGATATGGCCTCTTCGAGAACCTATGAGGAATGGAGTGAAAAGGCTGCAAAGCTTGATCTGTGAGTTGATATGTCATTTATATTTTTAACTTCCATGATTCCGCTTTCAATTTCAACTTTCATCTCACATCATGTCACTATATTCATGTGCAGCGATTGCGGTAAGAAATGCGACATCTAGCCAGTATGTGTATGCCGTGATACTTGGAATTATATTATTTTTTCGGTTTTGAACTATTAGGCAACGATGACTGGAAAGCCAACCCCGAGTCGAGGTTCTACGACTACAATCTGATCCAATCCCGGTTGCAACACTTGAAGGAAGTCCGCCAAACTGGCGACGTGATGGCCATGATTTATCTGTTGCGGTCAGGTAACTGCGCAGTTTTTTATACGCAGAGAAGGGGGGATTTGAATATACTGCTTTGGAATCACAACCTAGGCGGAATGTTATGACCGTCAATACTTTCTTAATACATTACATCAACCCAGGTCTCCTCCGAAATCTTGGTGGTATGTGCGACGCAAAGCTATATTACAAGTCTCCACTGGGGTATGATATACTCGGTTTGTCGTCTCTGCCGAAATCCCAGGATTTCAACATGCGATTTCAATTGCTCATTCTCTCACATGACATTTCTGCTATGAACTATATTAGCACGAAACAATTGATTGAAGACTACATGCAAGAAGTCGTATCGCAGCTCGATCACATCGCTGCAACCAACTTCTCCGAACTCAATCCCCAGGCCAAGCTTGATTTCTTCAACGACACGAGGCAGAGTTTTGGCTGTTCTGCCCTTGTGCTGCACGGCGGTTCTGCATTTGGTGAGTAGATGGCACGTGATTTGTCTTGGCTGTATTCGTGGTTACGAGTGCCCGAGAAGACGACCAGACACTGAATCTTAATTAAATAACACGTATCTTCTTTCTCTCTCTCTCTTGAATAGGCCTGTATCATCTTGGCGTCGTAAAAGCTTTGAATCAGGCCGGGCTCTTGCCACGGATCATCAGCGGAACCTCGGTGGGTGCGCTGATGGCAGCGTTGATCTGCATTCATACCGATAGCGAGTTGCCGGTAGGTTCTGTTGCTATTCTACAATCCTCATGCCGTTCGGGCTTGATATGCCGTCGCAACATTGGCCGCTTTCGACACTTTCGCTCGAAGGGCTAATACTTGTGCTACCAACTGGATCATCTTCGGCTGCTCGCAGCATATTTTTAAACCCGAGGGTATCGATCTTAAGGCCTTCACCAAGAAAGGCACCAAGGGCAACGTGCGGCGCAAGATTACACGTCTTTTGAAATACGGTTGTTCTATTCGACAATGCTTCAGTTTATTTCAGTTCGAATATCTGCAACGTTAAAACATGGCTTATTCAAATGCTATACTTGCATACCCCATGGTAATACAGGATATTTGATGGACATCAAGGTGTTGGAAGAATGTGTACGAAGCAATGTTGGGGATTTGACGTTTGAGGTGGGTGTATAACAATGCTGAATACAGTATGTTCATGCAGGTACTGGCGTACGCAATGCCCTAAATTATCCTTCATTTCGGATTGCAGGAGGCGTACGCCAAAACAAAGCGCATCTTGAACATTAGTGTCTCATCCACCCGCAAGTTTGAAGTTCCTCAGCTTCTCAATTATCTCACGGCACCGAACGTGGTGAGTACATGCCTCCCTAAGTCAATATGAATCAGTGGGACTATTGCTAAACGAATTTCGTCTTTCATTGATGATGAAAAACGATATTGTGCAAAAGTTAATTTGGAGTGCAGCTTGCGCTTCTACCGCGCTCATGGGGCTTTACGATACCGTGAACTTGCTGGCAAAGGACAAATACGGAGCTATCGTTTCATGGAGTCCTTCAAGTAAGCCCTTGCTTTCCAATTGAAATACAACAGTTGTCTTGAACACCGCGCATCGCCAAAGTGTGGATTTCTACCCTATCATGACTTATCTTACCGTGATCGCTTCATGAAACATTTCAAACTCTAAACGAAATTGCAGCCGTTAAATGGACTGAGGCGTCACCAGCTGAAAGGTTGGTGACCTTTTTGATACCTACATAATATTTGTTTTTGCTGACGTGTTCAAAACATTGCGAAAGGGCTGGTAATTGGCAATTTACACGGTTTCCTTGCTTTGTTACAGCGAATCTCCGCTGACGCGATTGGCAGAGCTTTTCAACGTCAATCACTTCATCGTCTCGCAGGCGAATCCGTACATTGTGCCATTTGTACCCAGGAGCATCAAATCTCCTGGAGAGGGCCTTATCGTTAAAATTGGCTACGTTATTTCCTCCGAGTTTCGGCATCGGCTTTTCCAGGTTTGTATCATTTTGAAGGTGAACTCGTTCCACAAAATTTTACCACATTTTTATGCGGCTTTGGCTGATAAGTGATTATCTTTATGTCATAAGCTTGATCAGATGCACCTTTTGCCGCATATGTTCCGTGGCATAGCCGACGAGAATGTGTCCGGCAACGTTACAATTGTTCCAGATCTGTCTATTATTGTAAGTCTTGTTTATTAATTTCCACACTCCAAATTTTATGATCATTGGTCGTGAAATTATTTATAAGTGAGATTTTTTATACTTTGGCTTTTTACGATATGCAGGATTTCAAGAAGGTTTTTTCAAACCCGACACATGCCTCCCTTGATTACTGGATTTTGAAGGGCGAGCAATCCGCCTGGCCCATGCTAGCCATGATCAGGACTAGATGCATGATCGAGCTGGAGTTGGATCGAAGTGAGTTTATTGATCGATTTTGTTTTATGTTATGTATGTGTGAGAGGAGCTAGGGATAGGGGTTGAATTCAGACACATATGCTGACATGCAATCGGTTTCTCTCGCTAATAGTACTCCTCAGTTTGAAATCACACGCATCGGACCGCACGGCGTCTACGGGACCACAGACCTTGACCATCAAAAAGCGCACCAAGTCCATGCATTGACGTAATTGCTGTGAATGGTTAGGAGGGGTTATCCTTTTTTGATTTGTGGATTGTATTGGAAAAAATGTTTGCTTTATCATGACATAGATAAGTGTAGTTTACAGGAATGAAGTTAGCTTCGACATTCCCAAGTTGATTTGAAATTTTCATGCAAAATAGAAATCTTTGGTAGTATCTTGAAGTCAGACGAAGTAAGAGTCAGTGCTGGTTGATTACATCTCAATCAACCAGTGGCGGAAGTATATCGTGTACGTGATTCAGTACAGAGGTTTTCAAGCCAGAACAATTTGCCTGTAATTTCACTTCTGATAAACGACGTTCAGTCCCATGCATTTTTCAACATTTTTTTCTTTTCCGCTTTTCGTTGTGCTTTGGTTACCCTTTCCTCCGCTTTTTCAGAATTGATCAGCGCACGTTGGTATATTTTCTCCTTCTTCGCCTTTACGCCCTTTTTCATGGGTACTTTCTTCACCTTTTTAAGCAGAGAGGTTGTCAACGTAATGTCGGGTATGGCTTGTTTGCGAGCTTGTAGAAGTTCGAGCTGCGCCGCGACACGCGCTTTGCCTGGCTCGCGAGCACAAAAAAAGGTGTTGGAATAAGGGACATAAAACATACACTAGTGATGATGTGTAGCTAACGCTTTTGCTTGCACCGACCTGAGGCGGTTGAAGGATCGGTGCTGATGGGAGTCGCGTGCTGCGAAATATCTAATGAGGTTTTAAAATGGAAGAAATATAGCACATTGGAAAACAATTGTCGAACACACTCGCTGACTTACTGTTGTTTGCTGGTTTTGTTTTCCCCATTTCCTGTCTAGTAGGCGTGGTTGGCAGCACGCAAAGGTAAAAAATGGCCAATCACATGATCCAAGCCACTGACACGGCTACATGTGATAAGAATTCACGAATTCACGAAACGCGCACGGAACGACGTCTCACAAATATGGCGGCAACTTTGAATAAAAATCCAAAAGGTGCCTTTTTCGTTGTCTAGTTGCGTTTTCGAGCGACATTGGCATACTCAAACACTCTGCCGAGAAACTTATTATTACGAATATTTCGTGCCTCACCTTGTTTCCGCAGTGCGTTCCGCGGACGACATCGATGATTCTCAAGATTCACAGGAAGAATATTCTCTCAGCTCAAGCCAGGGCGAGAAAACTAGCCAGGACGAGAAAACTAGCCAGGAACTGGAAATTATCTGCACTTGTAAGCTCTTTTCCACACTGCAAACAACTATTGTGTGTAGTCGATACTCACCACCGTTTCTATAAGATGCTGGCATTAAAGGAAACAAGACCAAAGTGGCCAACTCTCTGACGGCCATTATACAGCCAGTGGCGGTGAATGGAGTTGAAGATAATCATATTGACAAGATGCTGAACGCGATTCTGGGTGGTAAATTAGGTCAGTTTCAAAGAAACGGGAAATTGTATATCTTTTTGTAATGGCGGATCCGTCCTCCTTGATGCACTCATTCCCTCTTACCTGGCCTTGTAGACGAGGCAAGTTCCAAAAGGCTTGCCAAGTTGCTACTGCCGCGCAAACGTGTGAGGGAGGATCATGTGGTGAAGATTTTGGGAAGTTTATCTAGTGGTAGAAAAAGTGTACTGGTAAGAAGTTTTGATTTATTACGCCTGCACACTTTTTACCCTATATTACATTAGCATGTCGACTTACTTTACTTACGTCCATGTTGCCATGTTGACTACCTAACATTTTATTTGATAGACCTTCCTGCTCCGATGGGTGATCCTCATCTACGACGTTTTGGAGAGTACGGACAAATTGCGGAAACTCTACGGTGTCATTTTCCACTATCTGGAATTCCAAACTCTCAGGTTTGAACCCCTACCACGCACACCTACATATCCCTTCAATTTTTGAGTTATGATAACAAAACGATGTATCCAATGTACATGTCGTGTCCTAGGCCGGAGATATGCCATCTTCTGTACTATCTGACTCGTCGTGAACATGTAAAACCGTTCCGGATACGGAAACTGTATCCTTTGGCACGAATTTCAACCTATGTCATTGCAATCAATAGGAAAATGTGCTCGGTTGCTTTCTTCGTGCGATCTGAGGTTCCTTGACAGTGATATTATTCTTTAACAGCATGGACCTACATCACCGTGTCGGGCCCGAACCCGCAGTTATTGGTCTTCTGTCCGTATATAAGGATTACTATCCTAATCTGGTCATGACGAATATCCCCCCGTCCAAGCGCCTCATATTCAAGGTCTGTATGGCATCATGTAAAGCTGACGCTTTTATCATTTGATATTTTAATAAGACAAGGATTATTGAACGAAAGGTGACATTCGCAATTCTACGTTATTACAGTGCCCTGATCTGGCGTGGCAACAGTCAATCCAAGAGATACAAGCCAAATGGAACGCGGAAAACTTTCAGTTTGTCATTGCTTCGCACGCGCCTTTGCAGATGGGCTCAGCGGTACGTCTGAGCAAACCAATATTTCTGATCTGGAATGTGATTCTATTGCTCATCATCTGTACGACGTGTGGGTAATTGGCAAACAGGCAGTAATTTTTGAGGGCTGATATTACACACCCGTCCAAATGAGTTACATTATCTATGATCTATGATCGCTTTCTTCAACTTCTAGTTAAAACGGCGAAAAGTCTATCATGTGGATGTTCCGACGTTGAAAACGCTAAATGTTGCACCGGTACATAACTTTCGCGCCATGTTTTGATTCAATCACCGAAACTTCTACATTTCAATGGTTGGTGTGCTGCCGAAGGATTCAATTCATGCCCCTACTGGTCATTCCAGAAATCCGTCACGATTGAGGAATTATCGGGCTTTAAAGACCTCGCGCGCCACATTGATCGTCTCGAGCTGCCAAATCAACTCGCATCTGTTCTGGACAACCGGCTGTTGCAGCATTTGGTCGTTTGTAATCCCGAGGGTGAGTCAGTCCAGCACGCATGTTTATTTTGTCATTGTGGTTTATTCGCTTTGAACTACTTTATTATCGTGCTCTGACACTAGGTTTCTCCATTGTTATTCGGAATCCCTTACTAGAAACTGTTATTGCCAGGATCAGCCATTGGCTTGGTCAATGTATTATGGATGTTGTCTTTTGGAGAGATCAGACAGCGGAGAACCGTACCATTTTTGGCGAACTACTTGAGAAGGTGGTGCGATTGACTGAGTTTACGAAGGTAAGAGGAATGGTTAGATAACGAAGGGCCGAGGCGACGAAGAAGAGGGGAGTTTGTATAGTAGGTTGACCCTATGATCTTGTTTATGCCGAGAGAGTGCTAGATTTCTCATAATAACGTCGAAGTAAAACGTTGTATTATCTTCATAGGCTAGAAATTAACTGTATCCGGATTCATCCATGTCCATCCACAGGAACTATTTCCTGTTTTCGAGACCTTTTTGAATTCCTATATCCGATCGTGGGATGGCATTGAGCATCAACAAGAGATTTTTAAGCTCATCTCTTTCGTAAGGCCGACTTCTTACGAAGGTAGGAGTAATTACATTATTTGCGCATATCGTGCATCGTGATGAATAAGACAACTTTTGGTATCTTTACCCGGCATTGTTCTTTATTTGCTTTCCTAGATTTGTATGGTCGATTTTTGAAGCCGTTGCATCGGCTGTTTTATGTGTCGCCGGCATTGTGGAAGGTAGCATATCATGGTTATAAACATTCTATCTTTATATTTTGTTTTGATAGATTACGACGGGAGCTCTTGAGCATGAGCTGTTGACTCGTCCCATCTTATTGTTTTGTCTGCATTTTGTTTGATTTGCAGTCGAAGCTCATTTTGACCTGCACCGAATGGCTCAAGAACTGGTCCCTACACTATTGGGGTGGGCACAGCACGCGAAGGAGGCAGCAACAAGGGTCTGAAGCTTCAGCGCTTGAAGATGAACTGTAAGTGGCACGGTGTCTGATACGATATACTCGCTGTCCTTAGGAACATCCTATTGATCTTTCGGTAATCGTTACTTTTTTTTCTTCTTCTCGTTATTTTGCGCCTAGAGAGGGCATGTTTGCAGGTCTGTCATTCAAGATCGACTATTTCAAGACTATGCGTGAGTTCATCATGCACGTCGACCTGACCTGCGTTATGGGGCTTGAGGTGGGTGTTCGATCTACGGAGGAGTGGAATGAGTTCCGGTTTGACCGAGTTGGTGATCTTAAGCGGGCTTTGCAAGGGATAGTAAGGCGGATGGATTCCCAACATGATTTCAAAGATGCCTTCTCTTTTCGCGATTTAGCTAGAAAACGATGATGTTTCGGTGCAGCATGCGACGCTGTCGTTCTTTGAACTGGTGAGTTGATTGCGGGATGGCTGAGCTGTAGACTTTCGAAGGAGAGGATGTCTAGTCGTAGGTGCAGGATCGATTTAATAGATCAGCGTTCCTGTAAAAGATATCTGACGCTTTACGCTGCTGACGGCCATCAATCGACATTTGGTTAGGTATCCTCCATGTCCCTCGAGTACAACATCCCGGAAATCATCATCCCCTCCTTCGTCGTTGTCCACCGCTGTTTCTTCTCCATTTCCGGGATGGCGATGTCGAGGATGTGCGGCATAGTTGCGCAGTATGTTTCTTTCTATCATACTTTATTTATTTATTTATTCGACACGGTGTCTTGTTTATTTTATTTATTTTATTCCTTCAAGGAGATCGTGGACAGCTCGTTGCCATTTATTAATCTTCCTTCCGCGTATCTTTGAGTTAGGTACAAAGTTGCCTTTGAAGAGAATGAACGACGCAAGGATCGCGAATGGGCCTCGGCATACTCGCGCGAATACGTCAACCATTTCAATTCATTCGTGATGGACATCTGCAATTGTTTGTGGCGCAACCGTGGGCTTAATCGGACGGACAAGAATGCATCGGCATGCTTACTTTCAGAGTAGGTTGAGATAATCTGTTCTGATTTCCAAGACAACAAGGGCAATGCAAATGGTTGACTGGTATCATTGTTTTTGCTGAATTTTTTAGAGAGGTGGTAGAGCAGCTAAACAAAATTTGCGAAGAACGGCGGGACAATATGTCGTATTTGTTCTCGCTGACGCACTCGGCGGCGATGGGATCGTTCTCGCGCGGGTTCATGAGGGGGTTGGAGTTGCATTCGACGCAGAAGCATGCGGGGCCGGTGACGTCGCACTCGGTGAAGGAAAATGCGATGGTGGGTGGGGTGCAGATCGGGTATTCGGACTATCGGGTGCAATACCTGGACCACCTCCTGGACAAAGGGTTCAGCGGCATGCACACCTTCTTGTACAGCTCCATGACGTCACTCATGAGCCGTAAGAAATGATGACGTCAATAAAGCACACAAAAGGATTTGATCGTCCGATTCTTGCATCCTTTCCTCCTATTCACCCCTCTCAAATGGAGACAAATCTCTCCCGCTGGGCCGACGACGACACATCGCAACAGAAGAAGGGAAAGAGTCAGTTCTCCGGCCTGGCAAAGCTGGTCGGCGGTGACCTGTTCGAATTCGAACACCCGAAAACCGATTGGAACAACGATTGGGATAAGAAAACACTCGCCGACGTGTCCGGGTCCCGCAATGCCTCTCGGGACTTTGCCAGCACCGTCGAGGAGTGGGCACCGGACGGACACGAGGCTCCCTCGCCGACCAGCAACACCAGTGCCGCCTCTAGCGCCAACACCCGCAGCAGCAACAACGCCCTGATCGGTGGAGACAGGCCCGCCGATGAGATTACAGGCGCATTCAAAGGCGTCTTCTCCAACGTGAGCTCGGGTGCGATCCTCGGTACCACTTGGGGCAATGCCGCTGCATTGGGCAACACTCGGAACGACGGTGGCAATGGTGGTCGTGCCGGCGGGAACGACAACATGTGGGGAAACGACAGCATGTGGGGGAAAGACAGTCAAACGACAGCAATGGCTTCGAGGACCTCATGGGCTGACACTTCCAGTGATAGCAGGCAGCGTGGTAACGCCAATGCGAATATCAACTCGAACGGATTTGCCAAAGCAAGGAACCCTGAGAGGTCTCGTTCTCCCGAACGCGGAATACAAAACAAATGGATGGATGGTCAGAGCGACCGCAGTGCGGCCTCTTCTGGACCGAGTGCTCAGAATAAGAGTACGAACAATGGAACCGCGACGCGAGCTTCGGCTTGGCCAACGTCCTTCGATGAAGACGAAGAGGAGGAAGAGAACGACGACGACGGGTGGGCCCAACCTGTCATTGCTGGATGGGGTCAGCGGCAGTCCGCAAAGTCCGAAGCGCCCGCAAAGTCTGAAGAACCTGCAAAGTCCGAAGAGCCTGATGCGCCGCCGGTTGATCCTCTTGCAGGGTGGCACCAACTCATGGACCCGAATGCCAAGATTCGTGCTGACGGCCTAGGGGCCGGTAACCTGCATCGCAAAGGTCGTAACTTCATCCCGGTCGATGAGGCAGCCATCCTGCGCCAGCGTGAGGGCCAACCAGTCTCGAAAAAAGTAGGAAGGGGGGGCAAGGCGAAGTCGGGTCTCGCCGCCAAACCTTTGGCTTCAATGTCTACCGCCCGTGTCGCGACCGCCAAGACCCCGTCGAAACTCGCGCCCGCACCGATGACACCCTCCATGAGTAGCAAGCCCAAACCCACTCCACAACAGCAAGATGCGATCAAAAGGTCGGGTTCTGCTGCTTCATCTCCGATCAAGAAGCCGGGTTCTGTTGCTGCACAGCAAGATACGATCAAGAGGCCGGGTGCTGTTCCTCCACCGTCTCGCCCCGTCGCCGCTGGTGCGGGTGGTTGGGCCAGTGGGCCACTTGCGTCGCAGCGATTCTGGTCACAGAACACTCCGCCGCCGCCAAAGCCCCAACCACAGGTGCAAGGTCAGCAGCCCAGACAATCGCAACCCAGTTCGTCGGTGTGGGGGAAAACTCCTTTGGCGCAATCGCCGGTCCAACCGCAGCAAGGTAAGAAGCCGTCATTGGGCTCTCAACAATGGCCGTCGGTCAGCAGACCTCCGCCAGGTATCCCTGCGCCTGCGCCTGCGCCCGCGCCCGCATCTGCACCCGCGTCGACGACACAGAACGATCGGGTGGACCCGGCTCGTGGGACGCTCCTGGTGACAATCAACGTGGAGCTCGAGGATGGTCGACAGGAGCCGATACGGGTGTACATGTACGACGAGCCTGCGGATCTGGCTAAACGGTTTTGTCGCGTATGGCGCGTGACGAACCCAATCGTGCAGCCAGCGCTGGAGGACCTGATCCGTGGGCAAAAGGAGGAGAGGTTGCAGTGATGCGCCGAGGGATGTATGCGTGTGTGTACGAGTTTGAGAGTCGGACGGCTGGCTTGGCAATCGGATTTCAGTTCAAACAGACATTGCATTGCGGGATTTCACTTCTACGCCAGTGCGAGGAGCTGAAGCTTTGCGTCGGGTTTAGACAATGCATTTTGCAGTTGGGAAATAAAGGTCTCATGGTAAAATGCGCGAAATGATAGTTTTTCTTTTACGACTTTTTTCTTTGACCACATTATATTTACCTTTTTTTTTTTTTGCATAATGATACGTTTTGCCACATCATTATTCACATCTGTCTCGTTTCTAATGTGTCTTTCCGGCGAACTTTGCATTTCTCGCAATATCGGTTTAGGTTTATCTTTGTTGTTTTGATTGGTTTCTCTTATCAGGTATTGATTGATTTGATGTATAGATTTTTCAGGCTTAGGCCAGCATAGCCGTGCCATGTGTGATGGATGCGAATTGTTTTGGGTTTCTTTTCTTTTCTGGATTTTAATTAGAACGGTAGAGGCGCTTAGCATGACCTTAGCATGATTGCAAATACCAATACACGCTCTAAACATGGTGTTTGTTGTACGCGGGTGGAGTATAATTTTGGGGTGGTGTCTGGGGGTGTGGTGTGCCTTGTTATGGAACAGTTGGGAAACCGGGTTGAAATAAAGAAATAATCATTCGTGTGTTGAGTGCGAGGAAGCGCGTGGCGCAGAGCCAAATACGGGCGGCGTCCCGCTTCGGGCTGGTTTGGCGTATTGTGATTGGTTGGCCCGGAGGTTCATCGGCTCGTTCGCCGTCACGCCCGTCCCCTGTCTGGCGTATAAGACCAAGGACCACCCTGCTCCCGCTGTCTTTGTTCCCTTAGGCCGTTCTCCCTAACTTGAACACATCCTAACAAAACCCCCTTGACATCCCCCTTCCCTCCCCTCTTCCCACTTCAACCTCAAACATGCGTGAGTGCATCTCTGTCCACGTTGGTCAGGCCGGTGTTCAGATCGGTAACGCCTGTTGGGAATTGGTACGTTACGTATACAGCAAAGAAAATGAAGGACATCTACTGACAGCGAAGCGATGTGTAAAACCAACCAATAAATCCTCAATAACACCTGTTTTCCATCCCCCCCCCCCGGTTTTGTAGTACTGTCTTGAGCACGGTATTCAACCTGATGGCACCATCAGCGCCGACAACAAGACTGGTGACACTTCGTAAGCGTCACGATCTCAATCAGTCAGTCACTTTCTGAGTTTGAGCCATGCACTCCCGAGTCAACAATAACCCCTCCGATTTTTCTTTTTTCCTTTTCCGGATGAATACAGCTTTGACACCTTCTTTTCGGAGACTGGCAATGGCAAGCACGTTCCCCGTACCGTCATGATCGATTTAGAGCCCTCCGTTGTGGATGAGGTCCGTACTGGCACCTACCGCCAGCTCTTCCACCCTGGTATGTTTCTTTTGGTGTGGAGGGGGGGGGGAGAGCTTCTTAGACGCTGTAGTATTATGTAAGGTGTAGCTGTGTCGAGATTTTGTGATCATGCTATCAACGCCTAACCTAATAAACAGAGCAACTGATCACCGGCAAGGAGGACGCCGCCAACAACTACGCCCGTGGTCACTACACCGTTGGCAAGGAGCTCGTCGATTCCGTCCTCGATCGCATCCGCAAGCTAGCCGACAATTGTACTGGTCTCCAAGGCTTTCTCGTCTTCCACTCCTTTGGTGGTGGCACCGGTTCCGGCTTCGGCGCCCTCCTTCTCGAGCGTCTCTCGGTCGATTATGGCAAGAAATCCAAGCTCGAATTCTCAGTCTATCCTGCTCCCCAGGTTGCCACCTCAGTTGTTGAGCCCTACAACTCCATCCTTACCACCCACACTACCTTGGAGCACTCGGATTGCGCATTCATGGTTGACAACGAGGCCATCTATGGTACGCCATTCAATTTATTGCTTGAGAATGAATCTTATGAATTCGTATGGAGGATAGAATAAGTCAACGCAAATTTGATGATCCCATTTCATTGGCTCACGACATTAATTTATTTTGCCTACGACTCATTAATAATGCTCTACCAGACATTTGCCGTCGCAACCTCGACATCGAGCTTCCCACCTACACCAACCTGAACCGGCTCATCGCCCAGGTCGTGTCCTCCATCACCGCCTCGCTTCGCTTCGACGGCTCGCTCAACGTCGATTTGAACGAGTTCCAGACCAACTTGGTTCCCTACCCCCGTATCCATTTCCCCCTTGTGACTTACGCCCCCATCATCTCCGCCGCCAAGGCCTACCACGAACAGCTCTCGGTCGCCGAGATAACCTCGGCTTGTTTCGAGCCTACAAACCAGATGGTCAAGTGCGATCCCCGCCACGGCAAGTACATGGCCTGCTGCCTGCTATATCGCGGCGACGTCGTCCCCAAGGACACCAGCGCCGCTATCGCTACCATCAAGACCAAGCGCACCATTCAGTTCGTCGATTGGTGCCCGACTGGCTTCAAGGTCGGAATCAACTACCAGCCCCCGACTACCGTGCCCGGTGGCGATGTGGCTAAAGTTCAGCGCGCTGTCTGCATGCTGTCCAACACCACCGCCATCGCAGAGGCCTGGGCCCGTCTCGACCACAAGTTCGACCTCATGTATGCCAAGCGCGCCTTCGTCCACTGGTATGTCGGCGAGGGTATGGAGGAGGGTGAGTTCTCCGAGGCCCGCGAGGACTTGGCTGCCCTTGAGAAGGACTACGAGGAGGTCGGCTCCGACTCACTCGGCGAGAGCGAGACCGAGCCCGAAGACTACTGAGCGATTCCTGTCGTCCAGCTTGCCATGATCGTTCTGGGTCTTCTCATGTAAAAGGGATATGGGTTCTTCTCCTGGAAAGCCCACTCGGTGAGCTCGGCGACGAACTTCTCCTGACTTGGCATATCTTCATGGAGTGGGAGTTACTGATGTGACCAATTCGCGTCGATAAGATGGACAGGGGAACGTGTGAATGCATGACAATCATGCATTCTTTGTGTGATTGTGCAGCTTTGAAAGAGCTGGCATGTAAATTTTTTTTAGAATCTCTCAAATAACAAAAAAAAAAAAAAAAAAAAAGACGAGTGGTTACCACAGATATTCGATTTGGGGGGGCAAGTGATGAAATGACGCCATATGATGGGAACAGAGTCACACGTGGTTCGTAAAAGACGCGTCTGGTTAATCCTACGACCCTTGCCTTGGCAGCTGACCTTCATGTCGACATGTCGCCGCAACAAGCAGCAACGAATAGACACACCATCGTAACCATTCGCGTTTCCCTCCTTTGCAAGACAGCGGCATGGCAATAGTAACGAACCACGAAACAGACATCACCGACCTGGCTCACGTTATCGAAATCCCTCCGGCCGTTCAGGGGGAAACGTTCATCCATACCACCTCTGCCGGCCCGATTTACCACGGGCGCATGCGAAACGACGCAGCCCAAGGAGGTGTCGTGAAAATTTCAGACAGTGCCATTGTCGTACCTTCGGAAAAGACATCGTTCAGTGCGATCGCCGTAGCCGTTTCTGCGGATGGGAGCCATCTGATATCGGTTTTGACCGAGACCGCGCTCGGCCTCGAGCCCAGTCGTCCCGTTATTGTCATCGTGTGGGTCGTCATAAAGCAAGGTGACAAACTAGTGTGCATGAAGAGCTTCGAGAGCGAGGCTGACGTTATTCTGTGCAATTCGTGCGCAGACGGCGCCGCAATCTCCAACGACGGGAAGCACATTGTACTGCCAATCGTCGGGGACTTCTTCAACCATGGTGCCATCTCCGTTGACGATCTTGGTAGGATTCATGCGCCACAGCTCATCACCATACAATGCTTGGGCGCCTGCGCAACCTGGTTCACCTACGACGAATCAGAGATTCGACACCTCCTCTTCTCCGATCGGCAAGGAACGATACTGGTCTACAATAACGACTTTCGCACCATCCTACACTGCTATAATGAACACATGGCCTACTACCCGTTCATCGACTGTCCGGGTAACACCTACAGGCTAGCCGAACAGTATTTCAAATCTCACCCAATAGACAACGACGGATGGGTTCAGCTACGCTCGATTCAGGACTCTCGCCTTGTGAATGAAGGAGAGGCCATGGACTACGCCATTTCCCAGGGGGACGAAAGACAATTGCTTGCCGAGTTACTACCCGGCCCTGTGCTAAGAGTCGTCTTCGTGGAAACTGGCGCCGTTTTGGCAGAGGTCAGCATCGCCAACGCCCGACGTTCGGACGGTTCATGTCTTCCCAAGCCATACTGGAAATTCGTGGGCTTCTCTCGTGACGACACTCAGCTGGTCCTGTTTGACGTTGGACCTGAATCCATCACGGTCTTATCCTGGGACTTCTACGAGACGTCCCGGCCCGCGACTCGCCCGCTACCGTTCTCCAAAGGCGATCCCGGCTCAGAACAGCGGGGTATCATGGCAGGCAGCGCACGACTTGCCGACTCTTGGTACGTATTTAGCGTGCGGGGGATGGAGCTTGTTTTGAATGGTTTGCGGACGGGCGAAGATGATGATGAGAACACTTCCGGAAGGGACTCCCCTATGAGATTTGACGGGAATTCGGCGTACGAGATCACTCGTCTGTTGTACAAAACGTCTGTGTCTGGCGATCTCCAAGCCATTGACGCGCAGGAGTGCCGGGTGCAGATTTTATCGAACATTGAACAATTTCCATTTCTGTTGAAACTCGGGATTCTCGGGGACGATTTCCAACTTCCTTACGTTAGCCGACCCTTGGTGGAAAGCAAAGCGGACGATCCCATCTACCGCCCTTGGACATCCGCCGAGCGGATTTTCATCAAAGACTTGGTTCGGAGATCAATGTACCTATCGCAAGTTTTGCCGTCGTCTTCGATGGTCGAGAGACATGTGACGAATTTCATGGATTGCCTCTCTGAGGAAGAGAACGTGCTGATGCCGTACGTGGAGCGTAGCCTCATCACATCTCCAACGTACCTTCAATTTCTGAGCGTTTGCTTTGCACGGATATGCGAGCAAGCTCCGGCTACGGCTGTCACAATCCTTCGCGCGGCCTCATATACCCCAACGCCGTACAAAGTTGGAGTAGTGCCGGGGCGGTTTAAGCCGTACAGCTACCCTCGAGACTGTCGGAGCGGGCAAATCCAGTACGTGAACTCACCCGAGTTCGCCACGTTCGCCCATGGTGTCTTCGTTGTTGATCGTACGTATCTTTCATGGAGGTGCACGCGATACCTCGCTCAGTTTCTCTTGTATTGGATCTCCCTCTGGAGCCGGTTCTTGCCACAGCGGCAATCAACCTCGTTTCGCCAGTCGGTGTTGTGTGTCACTTCGATACCGGACTTCTGCAAATACGGGATCTCAATCTCCAGGAATGATGAGAACTGTCAGCCTCAGCAAAGCTTTTTCGGCACGAAATGGCCGGTGCCCGAAAGCGCTTTCTCCGCCACTGTGGAACTGATGCGCGACAACGACGAAATATTTGGTCTGCCGTTTATGGAAGTTCTAATACTTTTCAAGTGGCGGACGTTCGCCCGGCATCGGTGGATCACAGCTCGCTTGGTACCCCTGATCGCCATTTACATTATCTTCCTCATCGCCATCACACTGCCTGGTGGAAGCGACTCGAAAGTGGCCTCTGGGCTGATGGTCCTCGTTCTCCTTTACAACATTGTGCGACTTGCTCAAGAATCCTGGCAGCTGGTTCATTCTGGACGCAGATATATTGCGTCGCTCTATAATTTGTTCGATCTTGTCGTTCTGGGTTTCACTACCGCCACTGCGGTCCTCGTTATCCGAAGTATTCCATCCACGCCGAAAGAGGGTTGGGTCGTGACGGTCACCATTCTACTCGTGTGGTTTCACACCTTGCTGCAGCTCCGAGTATTCAGGCCTGTTAGAATGTACATCTACGCCACGGTGGCGTTGCTCAAGCATGTGGTGGCTTTCCTGACGATCCTGGGTGCCGTTGTGTTTGGTATGCGTCTCGATGATGTATTTAAATATTCTTTCTAACAATTTATAAATTTGGCATAACATATTTAACAAACATTATTATTCTCCAACGGCACTAGCATCTTCAAATGCCTTATACATGTATCTTCGCCCGAAGATACCATCCGCAGGTAACATTTTCAACGGCACACTTTCTGACGGCATGGCCTTTGCGATGACCGAGCCGGTCGACGACACCATCATGTTCGCGCGGTTCCACCAATCCCTCAAAGCTGTCTACATGTTCCTGACAGGCGACTATCCCTCCACTGCCTCCTGGGGCGGCGACCCAATGATCGACACTCTCAAGATTGCGTTTTTCATCCTCACCACGCTCGTCATGTTCAATACCTTCATAGCGATCGTCAGCGACCTCTCCAACAGAAACACGGAAGAAAACCGACGCCGCTGGATTCGCGAACTCGCCGAGATGGTCGTGGGAATCGAACGCACATTGCTGTGGCCGTCGGAGAGAGAGAACCCAGCTTATTTCCCGCGGTTTGTTTACTATGAGGCCGATCCAAATAAAGTTGAGGTGTGGAGAAACCGCGACGCGGAGTGGTTGCCGGAGGCCAAGTCGGCCGAAATCTACGAGTTGCGAGAGCTCGTAACCAAGATGGAGAAGACACACAGGAAGCACCTGGATGATATTGGGGCGAAGTTGGATAAGCTCGCGAAACCAAAGGGCAACCGAGATCCTGGAAATTGCGACGGCCGAAAACGGACGGTGCCGTCTAGCTCTTCGGCATAGACTGGTACGCGGATGGTTCATTATTGGGGAGTTTGCTCTCCTCTGGTCTAGAACACACAGAACTTCAGCCTCCCCCCTCGTGGCAATATCAATATCAAAATATGATGGTTGTTCTTTACGCCTCCCCTTTGTCGTTGTATTTCTTTGTAGTTTAATAGTTGTTTCCCCCATACTACCACACCTTCATTCTTCTGAGTCTTCATTTCCGAATGACGTGCTCTCATTGCCGTATAATGAGAATGTTGCCAGCCTTTGATAGTTTAATAGTTGCTAGTGAAGTTCACATGTCCAATTAAGGATTTATTCACCGTCTGTTTACTGAGGCGAATCACAGAAGGTAATTCATGACTGAGTACGAGATACATTTGTCGTCCCTCCCCGCCTTTAATCTTAAGGGGGAGCAGTGAAAGGTAAGGAAGGAATGCTACACAGCTTCCCGTCGCCTTTACCCATTACCTCCGTAATTTCCGCTTTCATAACCCTTCGTCCGATTTAATACACGACTACCCGTTATTATACATCATACTAACGTCATTTCCTTCAACTTCCAGCATCCCATACAGCCACATACGCATACTGTCTTCGCTGCATTTTTCAAGTTACAATATCATCTTTCCCACCCGAACCGACCGAACGCGTTCTTTCAGCACACCTTGCTATTTCCGGACATCGCACGCCCGGTACCTCTCCTTCAACACGACGTTCATCCATTGTCGTACCTTCCCACAAGCTTGAGATTGGTTTATTGGGTGAGTCTCATGTCACGTGATACACATATCTGTCTCTTTATATCAGATTTGTACAGTTTCCGTCATCATATTCAAACGCAATACCTAAATATTGCTCACTCAGGCCGCTGCGGCAATACGCGCGGTTGACGACGCTCAAGCAATTCTCTCCAACATTTTCCTGACGATCTCGTGCGCGCGATTCAGCTCCTACAATAAGACCAAGCAGAGAACGGATTCGCAATGCCTATGAGCATAGGATCAGGATATTTTGCCATACAATGACGATTATCCCCGCCCTACACAATTCCCAAAGACAAATTCTCACCTCGGTCACCTCAGCCTCGCCGGGGATCTCGTACGGATCCTTGAGTAGGGAATTTTGGTTCTGATGCTGCCGTACGGGCTCGATGTACCCCTCGCGGTATCTTTCGTCGATATGGTGCAGCTTGTTCTATCGACGGGCGATAGTTTCGTGGTAAGCGAGATGGAAAAGGCGCATTAATTTACCACAACGACGAATTGAATCGAAAAAGAGATACATGCTGGAGGGCCTACCTGCCAATGCCTCACGTCATCCTCGTTAAACTTGCCAGACTGCTCCAAGTTGTTAAGACCGTCGAGCACAACGGTGATCTGCTCGTGGATTGGTTCGAGTTCTTTGGAGATAGGCATTGCTTAAAGTGTTGTTTGTCGTTTTTGTGCTTTGGGGGTGAATAAAGCTAATGGGGTTTTTAAATCTACGCGTGTGGCGTGAGTAAGGGAGGTCATGTGACGAGGGGCAGAAGTTTGAGACATCAGGTCTGGAAGCTTCCTGAGGAAGGATTGGCGTGCAGCACATTTACGTATATAGCCACGAGGAGTTCGGTGGGTGGCTTATGTTCAAACGAGCCAAACCATTTCCAACATGGGTTAATGGTGCCTTTTCACGCGCGAATCCGTGTTTGTATCAAACAAAATTCTTCCCACGACGGAAGGAAGTGTGTGATTCCCACAATGTATATACCTAATTATCCCGTATTGACCTTTATAGCATGTTCGTCGGATGGCTCACACTTTTTTTTTTTTTTTTTTTGTT